>CABHPR010125023.1:0-61517 GCA_902168415.1 Peromyscus melanophrys
TTTTTTTAATAGTCATCATTCTCTGTCTCTTCAGGTTTTTTCAGGAAAGAATTGTCAAAATTACCCAGCAGTCAGTAAACCAGGTGCTTCTGACAGAATTTTTCCAGGCCTCCTACCATTGCCTATCAGCCTGAGGCTTACTCTGGAATGGTAATCCAAACTACTTCAAAGCAGTCTGTACTTTGCTAGCACCAGATAGCCACACAGAACCTGGGCAATGATTAAAAAACAAGATGTTTCTGGAAATTGCCTGACTCCCTCCCTTCCCAGCCTCTTGATTGGCATTCCAACCTTTCTCGATCTGACAATGATGCCCCAATTTCAGCAGGAAGTAGTTACAGAAGAGACTACATTGCCCCTTTTTACTACTAACAAAAGGCTGGAATGTCAGATCCCCCAAGAAATTCCTTTACCTAAGGTCAGGCATTTAGACAAAAGCCAGCATTCCCTCAGGGCCTTGAAGAAAGTTCCTACTTGCTAAAAGGTTTCACTCTCCTTATCTCTAGCAAAGGGGACATGTAGCTCTTCCATTAACACATGACTGAGGTGCCTAGTAGCGTGTCAATGTTGTTCCTAGCCTTTAGGCTCTCTCAGTCCCTACTCAAGAGCCCCTGTACTAGCTCACAGGCTCCCTTCCTCCCAAGTACCCATTTGCATATAACCCAGGAGATTCCCTGACCCCTATACCCATAGCTTCTCTGTGCTTTACACACACACACACACACACACACACACACACACACACACACACACACACACATACACACACACACACACACACACACACACACACACACACACACAATTTATTAGAATGACATACAGGCTGCAGTCCAGCTAATCCAACAATGGCTGGCTGTGAATGGAAAGTTTAAAAATCTAGTAGTTGCTCAGTCCACAAGGCTGGATGTCTTAGCTGGTCTTCAGTATATGCTGGAATCCCAAAAAAGTAGGCTCCAATGCCAGTGAAGGAACGGATGTGGTAGCAAGGTGAGAACAAGCAGTCAAACAATAAAAGATTCCTTCTTCCATGTTCTTATATAGGCTTCCAGCAGAAGATGTGGCCCAGATTAAAGGTGTGTCTTTCTGCATCAAGAGCTGGACTAAAAGTGGATTCACTCACTTCAAATCAAGCAAAAAGAATCTCTCACAGGTGCGCCCTCTATTTCTGGACTGTAGTTCATTTCAGATGTAGTCAAGTTGACAACCAGGAATAGCCATCACAGCCACTGAGGCCATGCATGTGGCAGAGGAGTCCTTGCATGGAGGTCCAGAGAGGCCATTGCTTGAAACTGTGGAGATGAAGCTTGGACTACCTTGGAGACCCTAAATGTTGGAGATGCCAGAGCCATTGGATCCCCACCAAGGACAGCTGCAGACAGGGAGTGGAACCAGCTTAAATGAGAGAAGTGTGTTGCAGTCAGCAAAGTTGCAAAAGTAGAGCCATCTAAACACTCTGACATTGGACATGAAGCTACAGGATTTGGAGTTTGCCCTGTTGGGTTTGGGTCTTCCTTGGTTCAGTATTTGTTCAGTACACCATAATTCATCCTTTTTGGAATGCAATGTATACTCTGAAACATTATTTGAGCTGGAAGTATATGATCTGCTTTTTGATTTTATAGGAGGTTACAATTAAGAGATTGCCTTGAACCAAAGAAATAGCTTTGGGCTTTAAAAAAAAATTATTAAGAAACTTTCTATTCATTTTAAATACCAACCACAGATGCCACCTCCTCCCTCCTCCCATCTCATAGACTCCCCCCACCCCCACAAACCACCCCCATTTCTACATCCTCCAAGGCAAGGTCTCCCATGGGGAGTCAGCAGAGCCTGGTACATTCAGTTGAGGCAGGTCCAAGTCCCTCCCCACCCCGCATCAAGGCTGTGCAAGGTATCCCACCATAGGCACTGGGCTCCAAAAAGCCCGCTCATGCACCAGGGATGGATCCTGATCCCACTGCCTGGGGGCTCCATAAACAGTTCAACTTAAACGACTGTCTTGCCTATCTAAGAGGGCCTAGTCTAGTCCCAAGGGGGCTCCACAGCTATTGGTCCACAGTTCATGAGTCTCCACTAGTTTGGCTGGCCATCTCTGTACATTTTCCCATCATTATCTCTATGTCCCTTGCTCATAGAATCCCTCCTCTCTCATCAATTGGACTCCTGGAGCTCAGCCTGGCACCTGGCCCTGGATCTCTGCATCTGCTTCCATCAGTCAATGGATGAAGGTTCTATGATGACAGTTAAGGTATTCACTAATCTGACAGGTGTAAGATGGTATCTCAGAGTCATTTTGATTTGCATTTCCCTGATGGCTAAGGATGTTGACCAATTCCTTAAATGTCTTTCAGCCATTTGAGATTCTTCTGTTGAGAATTCTCTGTTCAGCTCTGTAGCCCATTTTTTAATTAGGTTGGTATTTTGATGTACAGTTTCTTGAATTCTTTATATACTTTGGAGATTAGCCTTCTGTCAGATGTGGGGTTGGTGAAGATCTTTTCCATTCTGTAGGCTGTAGTTTTGTCTTATTGACCATGTCCTTTACCCTACAAAAGCTTCTCAGTTTCAGGAGGTCCCATTTATTAATTGTTGCTCTCAGTGTTTGTGCTGCTGGTGTTATATTTAGGAAGTGGTCTCCTGTGCCAATTCGTTCAAGACTACTTCCTACTTCCCTACTTTCTCTTCTCTCAAGTTCAGTGTAACTGTATTTATGTTGAGGTCTTTGATCTACTTGGACTTGAACTTTGGCATGGCGACAGATGTGGATCTATTTGCAGTCTTCTACATGTTGACATCCAGATATGCCAGCACCATTTGTTGAAGAAGCTTTCTTTTTTCCATTGTACAGTTTTGGCATCTTTGTCAAAAATCCGGTGTTCATAGGTGTGTGGATTAATGTCAGGGTCTTCAATTTGATTCCATTGGTCCACATGTTGGCTTTTATGCCCATACCAAGCTGTTTTTATTACTGTAGCTCTATAGTAGAGCTTGAAGTCAGGGATCATGATGCCTCCAGAGTTGGTTTTATTGTACAGGATTCTTTTGACTATCCTGGGTTTTTTGTTTTTCCATATGAAGTTGAGTATTGTTCTTTCCAAGTCTGTGAAGAATTGTGTTGGTATTTTTATGGGGATTGCATCGAATCTGTAGATTGCTTTTGGTAAGATTGCCATTTTTACTATGTTAATCCTGCCTATCCATGAGCATGGGAGATCTTTCCATTTCTTCTTTGATTTCTTTTTTCAGGGACTTAAAGTTCTTGTCATACAGGTCCTTTGCTTGCTTAGTTAAGAGTTACCCCAAGGTATTTTATATCATTTGTGGCTATTGCGGTGATGTTTCTCTGATTTCCTTCTCAGCCTGTTTGTCAATTGTATATAGGAGGGCTACTGATTTTTTTGAGTTAATCTTGTATCCTGCTATGTTGCTGAAGGTGTTTATAAGCTGTATGAGTTCCTTGGTCGAATTTTTAGGGTCACTTATATATACTATCATGTCATCTGCAAATCGCGAAAGCTTGACTTCTTCCTTTCGAATTTGTAACCCCTTGATCTCTTTTTGTTGTCTTATCACTGTAGCTAGAACTTCAAGTACTATATTGAAGAAGTATGGGGAGAGTGGACAGCCTTGCCTTGTTCCTGATTTTAGTGGAATCACTTTGAGTTTCTCTCCATTTACTTTGATGGTGGCTGTCAGCTTGCTGTAAGTTGCCTTTATTATGTTTAGGTATGTTCCTTGTATTCCTGATCTCTCTAGGACCTTTATCATGAAGGGGTACTGGATTTTGTCAAAGACTTTTTCAGCATCTAATGAGATGATCATGTGTTTTTTTTTCCTTCAGTTTGTTTATATGGTATATTACATTGACAGATTTTCATATGTTGAACCAACCTTGCATCCCTGGGATGAAGCCTACTTGGTCAGTTTGGATAATTTTTTGATGTGTTGTTGGATTTGGTTTGCCAATATTTTAATGAGTATTTTTGCATCAATGTTCATGAGGGAGATTGGTCTGTAATTCTCTTTCTTTGTTGCATCTTTGTGTGGTTTGGGTACCAGGTTAACTGCAGCCTTATAAAAAGAATTTGGTAATGTTTCTTCTGTTTCTATTGTGTGGAACAATTTGAAGAGTATCAGCATTAGCTCTTCTTTGAAAATCTGGTAGATTCTGCACTGAAACAATGTGATCCTGGGCTTTTTTTTTTTTTTTGGTTGGGAGAGTTTTAATGACTCTATTTCCATAGGGGTTATTGGTCTATTTAAATAGTTTATCTAGTTTGATTTAACTTTGGCATGTGGAACCTATACAGAAAATTGTCCATTTCTTTCAGATTTTTCCAATTTTGTGGAATAGAGGTTTTTGAAGTATGACCTGATGATTCTCTGGATTTCCTCATTATCTGTTGTTATGTCTCCCTTTTCATTTCTGATTTTGCTAATTTGGATGCCCTCTCTCTGCCTTTTTGGTTAGTTTGGATAAGGACTTGTCTATCTTGTTGATTTTCTCAAAGAACCAACTCTTTGTTTCATTAATTCTTTGTATTGTTCTCTTTGTTTCTATTTTATCGATTTCAGCTCTCAAATTGATTATTTCCTGGTGTCTATTCCTCCTGGGTGACTTACTTCTTCTTGTTCTAGAGCTTTCAGGTGTGCTGTTAAGTCACTAATGTGAGATTTCTCCAACTTCTTTATGTGGGCATTTAGTGCTATGAATTTCCCTCTTAGCACTGCTTTCATAGTGTCCCATAAGTTTGAGTATGTGGTATATTCATTTTCATTGATCTCTAGGAAGTCTTTAATTTCTTTCTTTATTTCTTCCTTAACCCATTGATGTTTCAGGTGGGCATTATTCAGTTTCCATGAGATTATAGGCTTTCTGTAGTTTTTGTTGTTGTTGAAATCTAACTTTAAACCATAGTGGTCTGATAGAACACAGGAGGTTATTCCAATTGTTTTGTATCTGTTGAGATTTGCTTTGTGGCCAAGTATGTGGTCGATTTTAGAGAAGGTTCCATGGGGTGCTGAGAAGAAGGTATATTCTTTTTTGTTAGGATGTAATGTTCTGTAGATATCGATTAAGTCCATTTGAGTCATAACATCAGTTAAGTCCTTTATTTCTCTGTTAAGTTTCAATTTGGGAGATCTGTCCAGTGGTGAGAGTGGGATGTTGAAGTCTCCCACTATTAATGTGTGGGGTTTTATATGTGGTTTAAGCTTTAGTAATGTTTCTTTTACATATGTGGGTGCCCTTGTGTTTGGGGCATAAATGTTCAGAATTGAAACTTCATCTTGGTGGATCTTTCCTGTGATGGATATGTAATGCCCTTCTTGATCTCTTTTGATTGATTTTAGTTTGAAGTCTATTTTGCTGGGTATTAGGATGGCTACACCAACTTCTTAAGACCATTTGATTGGAAAGACTTTTCCCAGCCTTTTATTCTTCGGTAGTATCTATCTTTGAATTTGAGTTGTGTTTCTTGTATGCAGCAGAAAGATGTGTCCTGTGTTCATATCCATTCTGTTAGCCTGTGTCTTTTTATAGGTGAATTAAGTCCATTGATATTAAGGGATATTAATGACCAGTGATTGTTCATTCCTGTTATTTTTTTGGTGGTAGTGTGTGTACTTCTCTTCTTTGGGGTTTACTGCTGTGGCATTATCTATTGCCTGTGTTTTTGAGGGTGTATCTGACTTCCTTAGGTTGGAATTTTCCTTCTAGTGCTTTCTGTAGGGCTGGGTTTGTGGATAAGTATTGTTTAAATCTGGCTTTGTCTTGGAATGTCTTGTTCACTCTGTCTATGATGATTGAAAGTTTTGCTGAGTATATTAGTCTAGGCTGGCATCCATGGTCTCTTAGTGTCTGCATTACATCTGTCCAGGTCCTTCTGGCTTTCAAAGTCTCCATTGAGAAATCGGGTGTTATTCTGATGGGTTTGCCTTTATAAGTCACTTGGCCTTTTTCCTTTGCTGCTCTTAATATTCTTTCTTTATTCTGTACATTTAGTTGTTTAATTATTATGTGGCGAGGGGACTTTTTGTGGGGGGTCTAGTCTGTTTGGTGTTCTATAGGCTTCTTGTATCTTCATAGGCATTTTCTTCTTTAAATTGGGAAAATTTTCTTCTATGATCTTGCTGAATATATTTTCTGTGCCTTTGAGTTGGTATTCTTCTCCTTCCTCTATCCCTATTATTCTTAGGTTTGGTCTTTTCACGGTGTCCCAGATTTCTTGGACATTTTGTGTTATGAATTTTTTGGCATTGGTATTTTCTTTAACTGATGAATCCATTTCCTCTATTGTATCCTCTACACCAGAGATCCTCTCTTCCATATCTTGTATTCTGTTGGTTATGCTTGCATCTGTGTTTCCTGTTCATTTACTCAGATTTTCTATTTCCAGCATTCCCTCTGTTTGTGTCTTCTTCATTGTTTCTATTTCCCTTTTCAGGTCTTGAATTGTTTCCCTCACCTGTTTCATTGCTTTTTCATTGTTTTCTTTAAGGGATTTATTGTTTTCTTCCAATTTTTTATTTGTGTTTTCCTCTAATTCTTTATAGATTTCTTCCCATTTTGTGTTTGACTTTTTCTTATTTTCCTTATTGATTTCCTCCACTTTTTTGTTTATCTTTTCCTCAATTTCATTTTTCATTTTTTCTTGAAAAGCCTCTAGCATCTTCATGATGCTATTCTTAAGGTTGCTTTCTTCTGCTTCTTCCACCTTGTGATGTTCAGGTCTTGCTGTTGGAGGAGGGCTAGATTCTGGTGATGCTGTATTACTCTTTATGTTGTTGTATGTACTTCTGCCTTGATGTATGCCCATCTTCTTGTCTAATAGGTATAAAAGGTGCCTGTGTCTGAGCAAGTTGCTGTTGGTCCACTCTGTCTTGTGTCTGTGTCTCAGGGGGCCCTTCTGGGTCTAATCTTAGCTGTTGGTCTGATTGGAGCAGGCAGCTTCTGTGTCTCAGCGAGCTGCTCTTGGGTCAACCCAAGCTAGTTGATTCTGTGACTCACAGATCTGTTCTTGGTCTTATCAGGGTTCTTGGTCCAGTCAGAGCTGACAGATTCAGCATTTCAGGAAGCCTCTCTCAGTCCAATGAGAGGTGGCAGATTCTACTTCTCAGAAAGCCACTCTTGGTCTAATGAGGGCTGGCAGATTCCCTGTCTCCTGAATTTACTCTTGGTCCAATGATGGCTCTTTGTGCAATGAGAGCTCTCTCTTTCTCTGGGCAGGATGGGAGCTCTATGGGCTGGGTGGGAGCTCTCTAGGCTGGATGGGAGTTCTCTGGGCCACATGGGAGCTCTCTGGGCCAGATGGGAGCTCTCTGGGCCAGATGGGAGCTCTCTGGGCCAGATGGGAGCTCTCTGGGCTGGATGGGCATGGGGGCAGGGCTTGTAGATTGCAGGGTCCACTGGGGGGGGTCTTGGAGAAGGGGAACCTGTAGATATCACTCTGTATAAATAAAATGCTGATTGGCCAGTAGCCAGGCAGGAAGTATAGGCGGGACAAGCAGAGAAGAGAATTCTGGGAAGTGGAAGGCTGAGGCAGAGAGACGCTGCCAGCCACCGTGATGAGAAGCAACATGTTAATATACTGGTAAGCCATGAGCCACATGGCAACTTATAGATTAATAGAAATGGGTTAATTTAAGATATAAGAACAGTTAGCAAGAAGCCTGCCTTGGCCACACAGTTTATAAGTAATATAAGTCTCTGTGTGTTTACTTGGTAGGGTCTGAGCAGCTGCGGGACTGGTGGGTGAGAGAGATTTGTCCTGACTGTGGGCCGGGCAGGACCAGGAAATCTCTAGCTGTAGGAACCTTCCCACAGGAGCCCAGCCTGCTGGCCGGCAACTGGGGCTGAGTTGGGCGAGTCTTCCCCCAGAATGGCTGGAGTCCAGGGATGGGACCTAGGGGCAGGCCTCCCTGGGCATGAACCCAGTCACTCACCTCTGGGCTGGATAGGAGCCTACTTATCCTTATTTTATAATTTAAAAAGATAGTCAATTTAAATGCCAAGAATAAAGCTTTAGAAAAACATATTAAAATGAATTATAGCCACTCGCTGGGGTGCGCAGGGTGGTGGTGGCGGTGGCATTGGCGGTGCCTGCGCGTGGCAGGTCCAGCAGGAGCCAGGCAGCAGCGGTGGCCCGAGCCCAGCCCAGCTTGACCCCGACCCCAGCCTGACCCGGAGTGCCATGGCCTCACTCTGGTCTGGCCTGGTCGGGAGCCTCCAGTGTGGTATTGTATTCCGCCAAATATTGTGCATGCTAATAAACTTATCTGGGGTCAGAGACGGAATAGCCACAATATTAAACATGAGGATAGGCAGTGGTAGCACACGCCTTTAATCCTAGCATTCCAGAGACAGAAATCCCTCTGGATCTCTGTGAGTTCAAGGCCACATTGGAAACGGCCAGGCGTGGTGACCCACACCTTTAATCCCAGGGAGTGGTGGTAGAAAGCAGAAAGGTATATAAGGCGTGAGGACCAGAAACTAGAGGCATTTGCCCTGGAGAGGCCTTTGGCCTGGAGAAGCCTTTGGCCTGGAGAAGCATGTGGCTGGTTAAGCCTTCAGGCTTCTAGCAGCAGTTCAGCTGAGACCCATTCTGGATGAGGGCTCGGGGCATCCAGTCTGAGGAAACAAGACCAGCTGAGGATCCGGCTAGGTGAGATAGCTGTGGCTTATTCTGTCTCTCTGACCTTCCAGCATTTACCCCAATAACTGGCCTCAGGTTTGATTTTATTATTAATAAGAACTTTTAAGACTCATGCTACACTCCAGAGGGAGCGGCACAGACCCAGCCATGACCAATTTAAATTGGGCATCTTGCGGCTCAGCCGGGTGGCCGGGAAGACCAAATACACACTGATAGATGAGCAAGACATACCACTGGTGGAGAGCTACTCCTTTGAGGCTCAAATGGAAGTAGATGCTGATGGAAATGGTGCGAAGATATTTGCATATGCCTTTGACAAAAACTGAGGAAGGGGCTCCGGCAGGCTTCTGCATGAGCTGCTGTGGGAACGACACCAGGGAGGTGTGGCTCCCGGGGTTCGAGTGGTACATCTAAATGCTGTGACTGTGGACAATCACCTGGACAACCTGCAGTTGGTACCATGGGGCTGGTGACCCAAAGCTGAAGAGACCTCCAGCAAACAGAGGGAGCAAAGCTTATACTGGCTTGCTATCCAGCAGCTTCCCATGGACCCTATAGAAGAACAGTTCTCTGTCCTGAATGTGACCTGGTACTATAATGCCAATGGAGATGTGGTGGAAGAGGAAGAGAATTCCTGTACCTACTATGAGTGTCATTACCCTCCTTGTACAGTGATTGAGAAGCAGCTTCGGGAGTTCAACATCTGTGGGCATTGCCAGGTGGCACAATACTGTGGCTCTCAGTGCCAGCAGAAGGACTGGCCTGCCCACAAGAAGCACTGTTGGGAGAGGAAGCGTCCCTTCCAGCATGAGCTTGAGCCAGAGAGATGACGGGCTGAAGAGCTGCCACTGTTGCAGGTTGAAGGTTTCTAGCTCGTCATGAGCACAGTGGAAGACAGACTGGAGGTGCCAAAGGAGCCAGCAATGAATGCAGAGGAGCTGCCATAAGACCTCACGGCAACATGAAGCCTGTGGGGACAGTGCCCCTCCAGTGTTCACCCCCAGCAGAGACAACAGGGAGGCTCCCTAGGACCTTTCTCATTATTTATGTTAATATGTTTGTAAACTCATGTACAGTTTTTTTTGGGGGGGGGGTAAGGGGAGGGTTAGAAACTTCAAATAGAATCATTTGTTGTATTCCTCAAATGGTAAACAGTCAACACTCGGCTAGAAACTGTCATGTAGTCGAGCTTCTCTCCTGGGCAGTGGGGATCCCACTGAGAGGCTTGCACAGAGTCATGTCTAAACAGGCAGAGTGAAGGGGTAGAATAAAAAAAAAAGAATTATAGAGAAATTCAGACTCAGACAGAAGAATTTAAGGGTGAAATTATTTCATGATTGGATTATAAGGTTACAGAAAGAAGCCTGTTTTCAAACAATCAAACTTAATTTATCCAGTAACCATACAGCAGCTACCTGATCACGGTGTGTACAAACTAATTAGACTCCAGTTGTAATGTTAGATTTAAGAAGGTTTAAGGAGGCAATAGTATCTTATAGCATGCATTCCCCATTTGTAAAGCAAATGTTAAACTCCTGGTCAACTTGTAATGGGATTATCCCTCAAGACTGGAAAGAATTAGTAACTGCTCTCCTAGAACCCAGAGCACAGCTGCAGTGGCACATGTATGTAGTTCAGAGATGAGGCTAAGACCATAGAAAGTCAATGGAGGGCTAGAAGTGTGGAAATCTCCCAGGATCAGCTTCTTGGAGAAGGCCAATATGCCGAAATACAAAGACAATGTTTATATGATAACCAAACTTTAATTCTATGTTGAAGGGCAGCCATGAATGCATGGGGCAGAATTGAGGAAACAGGAAAGGAATTTGAGTCATTCTCAAAAGTTATACAGGGCTGGAAAGTGTAGCTAGAGTTTTCCTGCCTGGCCCACAGACAGGACAAATCTCTGTCACGTGCCAGTCCCACAGCTGCTCAGACCCAACCAAGTAAACACAGAGACTTATATTGCTTACAAACTGCATGGCTGTGGCAGGCTTCTTGCTAACTGTCCTTATATCTTAAATTAATTCACTTCTATAAATCTATACCTTGCCACATGGCTCGTGGCTTACCGGCATCTTCACATGCTGCTTGTCATGGTGGCAACTGGCAGTGTCTCCCTCTGCCTTCCTGTTCTCTCAATTCTCCTCTCTGTTAGTCTCGCCTATACTTCCTGCCTGGCCACTGGCCAGTCAGTGTTTTATTTATTGACCAATCAGAGCAACACATTTGACATACAGACCATCCCACAGCAGGAAAGAATCCTTCATGAATTTCTCACAAAGACTGTCTTCAGCAGTAAATAGAATGGTCCCAAATTCAGAAGCCAGTCAGATAATAATCAAATCTTTGGCCTCTGAGAACACAAATGCAGCATGCAAGAGAATAATCAGGCTGTTAAAGGCAAGATCTTCACCCTTGGAGGACTGGATCAGGGACACAATGTTGAGTCTCATGACCATGATGATATGTGGATAGAAGCAATTTCAAAAGGTATGAGGAATGTCAGATGTTTTAGATGTGACAAGGACATTTGAAAAGGGACTGTAAACAGGGCATTCCTAGAAACAATGTTTCTTCAAGGAGCAATGGCAACAGAATGCCCCTTCCTTCTGGAGTATGCAGAAGGTGTGGTAAGGGTAAACATTGGACCAATGAATGTAGATCAACAAGGGACAGAAAAGGTAATCCTTTGCCTCTGTCCTTGGGAAACTCCCAGAAGGGCCTCAAGCAGGCCCCCACAGCAAATTCAGTTCAGACCTTTCCTGCCATCATAGAAGAAACACCTACTCAGAGCAATTAAATAACCAAATGCCTATCGGAATAAACCAGGCTGCTGGGGTGATAGAACAGCTGAGACAGAGAAAATAAAATATTCAGGAAAATCTATAAAGCAAATTTTTGGCAAACTTCTGTAAATGAACAAAGACCAAAAATTAACAATACAAATAAATGATGTTTTGTTATCTGGCTTAGTAGACACAGGTTCAGACGTGACCATAATTGCACCAGAATTTTGGCATCCAACTTGGCCTCTTTAGGCCAGCGTTTCTGAGTTGGAGTGCATTTTGGGGATACTAGGGTTCCTGCAGCACTTCCTGGAGCACAGAGCTGAGGCAGGAAGGTGCAGGACCCAGGGGAAGATTGCTAATGAACAAAGTAAGCTAAAGCCGGTGGGAATGGCACAGTTGTCCACTTTCCTACAATTTCCGGGTTGATAGGTCCACAGCTGCAAAAAGAAATCTGGCAAAAGCTTTCCTATCAGAGTAAGGACCTTCCTGGGAAAATGGTAAAGCTGAACTGTGTCTGAAGCAGTTGTGCTGCTGAGTCAGAACGCTGTCTGGGGAAAGAGCCCAGCTAGGGCAGAACAGAACTATCCAGGAGTAAAGCTTTCCTATCTATCAGAGAAAGCATCTTTTTGAGAAAAGCTTTGTTTCCACTGACTCCAGGTGAGATGAGGGAGTGTAGCCCTAAGGAGTGATTGCCTCTGGCATAAACTCTGTCCTTTAGCACCCAGACAAACAAAATGCAACCCCCTGGGGGACTGGGCCAGGTGAAGGCCTGATGAGGCAAAACACCTGTCCTAATGGGAGTTTAGACATGGCAAAAACCTCCCTTGTTAGATTTTCAGTCTGTACGCAAACCACACAGACCCCGAAAACAGAAACGGACAAAATGCCCCTACCTTCAGTAGCAGGGAAAGCCGCCACTGTAGTGTCGGAAACTTTCTGGGGCAGAGGGGAAAAACTGAGACCAGACTGGGAACTGACTCTCTGAAGAAATGGAGAAGGGACAGATTCCTCCCCAGAAAATGCATGACCTGACAAAGTTGCTAGAGTTTGAGGCAGAGGCAGCTAGCAGAGGAACAGAGCAGCCTGAGATATCTGAACCTCTGCATTTGGGGGGAAAGGAACAAGCAAAATGAGAATAAAATCAGTGGGAGAAAATCTCTCTGAAGGAGCTATGGAAAAGCTGTTGTAAATGTTTTTGTTTTTCACTGACTGGCTAAGGCAAACACAAGAGCCGAGGAAAGTTGCTATCAGAAATTGCCCACCTCAATTCAAGCTAACGAGGCAGATGCGGTTCTGATCTGGGGCCAGTGTCTGATGAAGGAGAAACACCTGTTAAAGTCAGCTGAGGAGAGAATAGAAACCTCCCAATTGTTATGCCCAGATCACAACCCCAAAGAGACCACCGAAGACTGTGGATGTCCAGAATGCAACAGCAAGGTTTATTCTATAGATACAAGTCTAGACAGGGAACTCATTCCTACACCCAATACAGTGAGTCAGGGAGGAGTTGCTCTTTCTTTGTGAGGCTAGCTTTTTAAAGACAAAAACCGCAAGCCCTTCAAGGCAGTTGGGGGAGTGGGGAGTTGGGGGTTTTGCACGGGTGCAACTTGGTTTATTTTTATCTCTGTTCTCTTTTAATTGGGTAAGGGTATGTAATCTTTGAATGTACTGGTTGGGGGTTACAATTATCATTTTGGGGGCTGTCCAGGACAAGTCCCAGGCTTTGTCCTCGAGCTGCCATGGGGGCTGGCTGGCCTAGCACGTACTGACTGTGGGGGCTGGCTCAGTGGTCCAGGCTCTGTCCTTGAGCTCATGCACATAACTCTATGTTGGTGAGGGGTCCCAGACAGTAAACATCTGGCTGAACTTTGAGCAGTCAGAGTACGTGCAGAAAGGGAGCTACTGCAAGGACTATGTCTTTTGTTCATGGCCCTCCCAGAAACTGCTTGCTCAAGTCTCAGGAAACTGAAATTGAGGCCTGACCTCTGAGAGAAGACTGAGCAGCCTGTTATGGCATCTGCTTGGTCCTTTCACCAATGTTCCATAATTGAAAACTCAAGCTTAGTTCAAGCCTCCCGGGCAAGAATTTCAAAGCAAGCCCAGTAAAAGAACTTAGAAGTTGACTCACAGACCCAAAAAGAACTATGGGAAATGGAGTCCATAAGCAAGCTCTTAACAGTGAGCTGATGAAGAGAAATGCATTCTGGGAAATGTAGTTTTTCAGCTAAAGATGGCGATCCTGCCCAAAAACTTTTTAGCTAAGAATGAAGTTTCTTCTCAAAGCAATGCTAGAAAGCTTAATCTTACCTCTTGAGCTCACATCAGACAAATCTACCTATAAGAGCAAATAAGCCACTTTAAAATCTGTAAAACAAGGGAAAGCAGTTTATACACTGAATGTTGTTTTAGATCTGAAGAAACTTAATGTTGAAATTTAAAAAGTTCTTTGCCTTTTGAACAAACTGCCTGCAATGAGTAATTCCTTTGCAAATCTAATGAGACAAGGAAACAAGCATTCAAAAAAGAAATGACTGCTTTATAGATGGGAAACAAACTTCAGAAAAATCTGTCTTACAAAAGAGTTGCTTCACTTGAAAGTTCCTTAGAAGAAATCAATGCTAAATATCACAGCTGCTAATAATAACACCAGGAGTTAAAGCTAATTAATGAAGTGAAAATACTAAATCCTGAAAATGCTTTTTCTCAGAGTAAGCTAATGAAGAATATGTTTAAAGAAAGAACATCTATGTTCTTAACTCCTTTAAATAGTGACAGTTTTGGTAAAAATATTGGAACTACAAATTCAAGATGCTATTCACAAAAGAAAGCTGCCATGCTTTGTGGGCCATATTAGAGCTCACTCCAATCTTCCTGGTCCTTTAACTGAGGGTAATGCAATGGCTGATAAGTTAACAAAGATAGTAGCATTATCCCAAGTGGAAATGGCTCAACAGTCATATGCTCTTCATCATCAAAATAGCAAAAGCTTAAGAAAGCAATTCAATCTTACCAAAGAAGCAGCTCATCAAATAGTTAAACAATGTGGGGTATGTCCAAAATATTTTCCTGTCCCTCACTTAGGGGTAAAACCTCGAGGTCTTCTTCCTAATCATCTATGGCAAATGGATGTTACTCATATTGCAGAATTTGGCAAATTAAAATATGTACATGTGACAATTGATACTTATTCAGGATTTTTAATGTCTAGTGCACAACCTGGGGAAGCTACAAAACATGTAATTATGCACTGCTTGAAGTGTTTTTCATATATGGGTATACCAAAAATTATTAAAACTGATAATGGTTCTGGATATAGTAGTAAGGCATTTCAACAATTTTGTACCCAATGGGAAATCGTACATAAAACAGGTATTCCTTATAATCCTCAGGGACAAGGCATTGTAGAAAGGGCTCACAGCAGTCTTACAATACAACTTCAAAAAATAAAAATAAAAAAGGAAGAAATTTACCCTCAATCACCACATAATGCATTAAATCATGCTCTTTTTGTTCTGAACTTTTTGAAAATGGATGTCTATGAAGAGTCTGCCGCAGATAGATTTTGGCACAGTGGCACCCAAGCGACTTTTGCTCAAGTGAAATTGAAAGATCCCTGCTCGGGATTATAGAAGGGTCCGGATCCTGTGTTAATATGGGGTCGAGGACATGTTTGTGTTTTTTCACAAGAGGAAAATGAAGCTCGGTGGTTACTGGAACATCTGGTAAGGAGAGTGGAACTAACAAAGGTCAGCTCCAATGATGTTCCTATAAAGTAACCAGAATGAAAGTGGCTCAATTAGTGTTTCTGAGGTTTTGTCACTGGTTAATGCAAACAGTGAGGAAATAGAGTTCAGAGCTGTGCCGCTTTTGGCTTTACTAGCTCCTTTAGAAAAACACTTTATATCACCTAATAGCTGTGCAGTATTTTGTGAAGAGCTTTACAGCAGCTAAATATGGTAATTTCACCCTCAGCGTGAAGTGAAGTTTTTCAGTAGAACAAACCAAAATTACTGCTGTAATAGAAAGGTTTGTCTGAATTGAAACACTTAGGGGAGCTATTATGAATTTGGGTGAAGGGACAGCCTCTAGTTAAAAACCGTTTACCACTGACAGTGCATCTCTACTGGTTCTGGAACGGCTGAGAGAACTTGGCAACTTTGGGGTGTGGCTTTGTCCCTAGAATGTTACAGTCCCCTAGCAACAAGTATCACAACTCTAACAACAACACTCACTAAATCCCAGTGTTGTATAGCAAAGCTGACTATAAACTCTAAACTTTAGAAATGATGTACGTACTTCCTGTCTAGTTAAGAGAATCTTTCTAATAGAGATAGTGATAATAATTAAGAGTAAGAAGTAGAATAAGATGAAAATAAGATATGTGAGTTTGTAGAAATTATTCTGTCTTGTTAGATCTGAGTTAAGAAATCTTTAGGTGTTTGCTAAGTTAAATATATGCTAATGGTAGTCCCATATAAGTTTGAAAAATAGATTTATAGAGTTCCTTTAAGAATATAAGCTTGCAAGAAGCATCTAAGGTAGTCTTAAGACATGTAATAAGCTTGTAAGAAGTAAAGATGCTAGTTGTAAATGTAAGTTTAAATAAGAAATAAGAAGATGGAATGAATATAAGAAGTAATAAGAAATATATTTGCTAAAGTAGTTCTATAATTTCCTTAAGGAGGATAAATAAGTAGATGTTAATATGTTATATGTGAGTTTGTAAAAAAAAAGTGTAAATGTTTAATGTGAGTCTAAATGCTTTGCAAGATATGTTATATGTGAGTTTGTAAAAAAGTGTAAATGTTAAGTGTGAGTCTATGCTTAATGTATATGGTGAAAGAACCCGAAACACAGAAGGTAGTGTCCTAGCAGACTGCAAAGTACGCAGTCTGAATGGTTTCAAAAGCTCCAGAAGCCACTAAGAAGCTAAGAATGGTGGCTGCCAGAACCACAACAAGGCATCTGCAGCTGAGATCTGTGGAAAATCAACGCAACACGGAAAAACCTGAGCTAACATCAAAAATGGCGCAGTTTAGAATACTACTGTACCTAAAAAGGTCTCTGGCTTGAGAATAAAAGTTGCAGAGACACTTGTTTGAACTAAAATTGTTAACTGCAAAAAGTTTTGGTTGTAAAACGTCTCTTCATATTTGGAAGTGAAAGCCTGATACCAGAATTTACTTTTTTTGAACTTTTTGAACTTAAAATAATGAGATAAAACTACAAAAAGATTTTTGTTATGGATTTCTTCATATTTAGAAGGCGCGTACCAGAATTTATTATTTGAATTTTGGGACTTAAGAAATGAAATGAACAATAGTGATTTCATTGCAATGGGATAATTTTGAGTTTACTTATAGTAATGACCTAGGAACTGTTTTCTGGAATTGGGTTAAAAATGGAACTGTTTAAATGAAGAAATTTATTGTTTCTACCTAGAGTCAAGATGCAATTTTGTGTATGCATGTATGCTTTATTAACTGGTGATTCATGAATTGTTTTGTATAACAGTTTATGTAAAAATGGAATTACTTATGGAACTGGTTTTGTGTTACAAATGGAACTGTTTAAACAGAAAAGTTTGTGTTTTCTAATTAGGTTTGAGATTTTGTTTAAAAAATTATATAAAGAAAGGGGAGAAGTAATATTCCTTAGTGTATTTAATTTAAAAAATATTTTCTTGTTTGAGTGAATTAATGTCATGTTTTGTTAGTAAGAAATGCAAATGGAGCTGGGCGGTGGTGGCGCACACCTTTAATCTCTGTGAGTTCGAGACCAGCCTGGTCTACAGAGTGAGTTCCAGGAAAGGCGCAAAGCTACACAGGGAAACCCTGTCTCAAAAAACAAAAAAAAAATGCAAATGGGGTATACTAAGAGACTACTTTTAAAGTGTAAAGAGTTTTATTAAGAAACTGCTTTTGGGGCTGGAGAGATGGCTCAGAGGTTAAGAGCACAGACTGCTCTTCCAGAGGTCCTGAGTTCAATTCCCAGCAACCACATGGTGGCTCACAACCATCTGTAATGAGATCTGGTGCCCTCTTAATACATGCTGTATACATAATAAATAAATAAATCTTTAAAAAAAAGAAAGAAAAGAAACTGCTTTTGGATCTTTTGCTGAAAGTTTTCAAAAAATGTCAATGGTTAGATTGAGAATATTGCTTTTCAATATGGGTTTATAGGAATTGTGTAAGTTTGGGTTCCTCTAACTAGGTTTGAGATTGTTTTAAAAAATTATAAAGAAAATGAGGAGTTATGAGTGAATTAAGATTGAATGTATGTTTGCCAGAAATTATGTTTAACCTATTGATATTAATGCACCCTGGTTTTGTGGAGTTAAGGAAATATTTAAGTTTGATGTGAATACATCAGAAGTTTTTCCTATGTTCTGTTAGCAAGAAAATTCAAATGATTAAAAGTTAAAGTTGTAAGACTGAGAAAATTGTTAACTATATATAGCACCATATATGTTAATTCAAATGGTTCTGTTAAGAGTTTGCTTTGAGTTGTAAGATTGGGAGAATTGTGACTATGTATAGCAATATTTATGTTAACCTGTTAATGGTAATGATGAAGCTAAGGGATTCTTTAAGTTTGCAATTTCATTAAGTTTTTGGTTTAGAAAGGGCTTGAGGCAGCTAAGACTGCTGTAGTCACCTTGGACCTAATCCAAAAAAGATATGTCGTCTTTATCATCCTCTACTCCCATACTGGGAGGTGTAACAGCTATGGAGATTGTTGTGAACTCTTAATAACGAGTTATTTTTTATATATCAAGAAAGGGGGACCTGTGGGAACCCATTTTCAAGTTCCTCGTGGCTTTACCCAGCAGGTCTGCATAGAGAGGATGATTAGGACCACGGGCCTGAGTGCAGGTGTCTGAGATGGTCTGCACTTGGCTGTGCTGGGGGGAAGTCTTTTGCTACACCCCTTGGCATCTCTATAAATACCCTGGGGCAGAGACAGTCTGGGCCCATTGGAATAGGTTCCAGGCCCTCTCGAGGCTATCCTGTATTTTCTATCTGTTTATCTCCACAATCTAAATCCTTCTATCTAATATTTCCTGCTGTTCGCTCTCAAGAAAACTCTGGGGAACTGTGAGGTTGGTGGGTAAATGCCTCGCTTAAGACATAATGGTACACACCTATAATCCTAGCATTCAAGTTGAGGAAAAGGGATCACAAAAAAATCCCCCCTCAAAAAAATAGCATAATAAAATTAGTACTTTTGGCCTGGGGATGTGGCTCAGTAATAAAGCATAAGCCTAGTGTGTGAGAGGTCTGTCTTGGTCAGTGTTCCATTACTGTGAAGAGACACTATGATCACAGAAACTCTTATAAAGGAAAACATTTGATTGGAGCTGACTTACAGTTCTAGAGGTTTAGTCCATTATCCTGAAGGCAAGGGAACATGGTAGCATGGAGTCAGACAGGTAGCTAAGAGTTCTATATCTGAAGGAAGCAGGAAGAGAGAGTCACTGGTCCTGGCTTGGGTCCTTGAAACCTCAAAGCCTACCCTCAGTGACACACTTCCTTCAACAAAGCCACACCTCCTAACTCTCTCAAGTAGCATCACTCCCTGGTGACTACACATTCAAATACATGAATCTATGGAGGCCATTCTTTTGCAAACCACCATAAAGCCTTAGATTTGTTTTGTTATTTTAATTTAAAAGTTTTTTTTCCATTTTACATACCAAACACAATTCCCCCTCCCTCCCCTCCTCCCGCTCATCCTCTACCTTTCCCTCACCCCCCACCCCCATCCACTCCTCAGAGAGGGTAAGGCCTCCCATGGAGAGTCAATGAAGTCTGGCATATCAACCAGAAAGACAAACATGGTATGTACTCACTCCTAAGTGGATATTACACGTAAAGCAAAGGGTAACCAGGCTATAATCCACAACCTAAGAGAAGCTAGGTAACAAGGAGGACCCTAAGAGAGACATGCATGGATCCCCCTAAGAAGGAGAAATAGATAAGATTTCCTGAGTAAATCTTGAGTAATTTGAGAGTGGGGGGGGGAGAAGGTAAGGGGAGATGGCTAGATTTGTTTATTTAATTGAACAATTACAGAAATATGTACATAAAGCATAAAATTTACCATCTCAACTTTTAATTTTTCTTTTACAGTACTGGGGATGGAACTTTAGGCCTTGTTCAGGCTCCACAAGCACTGTACCACTAATCTCCATTCACATTTTTGTTTTGTTTTTGTTTTTTGTTTTTTTGAGACAGGGTTTCTCTGTGTAGTTTCGGTGCCTGTCCTGGAACTCACTCTGTAGACCAGGCTGGCCTCGAACTCACAGAGATTCGCCTGCCTCTGCCTCCCGAGTGCTGGGATTAAAGGCGTGCGCCACCACCGCCCTCCATTCACATTTTTATGTATGTAGTAGTGTGAAATTATACACATTCCCAGCACTGTAGAATTACCACTAGGTATCATCTCCAGAATGCCTTCATCTTCTTCAGATGGACTAGTAAACACTAACTCTATACTCCACTCATGATATAAGCCATTTAAAAACCAATTTTTATTTCATTTATTACTTTTTATAAATTTAGTACTTTGGGCTTGACGATGTAATGTAGCTCGGTAATAAAGCATATGCCTAGCATGTGAGAGGGCTTAGATTTATGCTATGTACATTATTGTGTAATGGAAAATGTTTAGGTGGAAGCCCTGCCAGTTCCATATACCCAAGGAGTCTGGGATGATTAGCTGGAAGCCGCCTCTCTCTCTCTCTCTCTCTCTCTCTCTCTCTCTCTCTCTCTCTCTCCAGACCCTGCCCCTAGGAAAGCCCATCAAGAGTCAACCTCTCCCCAGGGTTGCTCAAGACCACACCTACAGGCTACTTAAGACCTGGTCGCCATATCTGCCATGTGCTCTCATGTTCTCTCCCCTGCCCTTCTTGATCCCATCTCCTCCTCTGGCTTGTTTAGTTTGTGATGCCATCATTATGATACACAGAGCACAGGAGGCCATGGTGGGTTGGACCAAAGTGCCCATCTGGGGTGAGACACCCCATGCGGGCAAGTTACTCACACAGCAGATGTGGAGTTCATATGGCATATTTATTTTGGGGTTTGGGGGAGGAGAGAGGGAATGGAGGGAAGGAGAAAGAAGAGAGAGAAATAGAAAGAGAGAGGGGGACACGCTACCTCTGGCAAGGGGGGAGAGAAGGGAGAGGGTTTTTTTTTCCTCTTAAGGAGGCTTTAATGTAAGATGACATCAGGACGCTGGGTGGGTCTCCAACGGGTGGGTCAGAATACTAACATTCTTCAGTTTTGGTTATTATAAAAAGGTAAGTTATGGATAGAAAGCAGGGGTTACAAAGGCACCGAATTCTTGAGATTGTTCCTGCTGATTTGGGAGCAAAGTGGGACCGAGAAGTTGGGAGTCGAGGTCATGCATGGCAGAAGATGTGAATGAAGAAGCATCATTGTGGAGTCCTAAGGCATCTGTTCCTCGAGGGAGCTGAAAAGACAAGTTGCAGCAGTGATGTTCCAGGAGCTTGGGGGAATGGCATGCCAAATCAGGAGTACAGAAGCCATCACATCTGCTGTTTCTCTGGAGGTGGAAATGCCTGTATTCATCCTGTAAAAATCATCCTGTCAATGAATTAGGAAATAGCAGAGTTTTTATGAGTGGGCATTTGGGTGAAGTTAACTTGTCAGTATTCACCTGGTTGGCATTCTTGGTTGGTGGTTGGGAACTTCAGAGCTGGTGCAGGGGCTGGTGGTGTATCTGAAGAGCCCCTGAGGGTTGGTCTTGGCACAAGTCTGGCAGAAGGGGTGGATCTGTGCAGGAACCTGTAAGTATCTGTAAAGCAACTGGAACAGATTTATATCTTGGTGCCATAGCAAAAGCTATAGCTTTGGGTTAAAAGGTATGAACATTACCTGGCTTCAGCCCAATGAAACATATATTTAAATCTATAACCAGAGAAAATTTACTAAATGGAAGTGGTTGAGTGAGTTAATGAGGAGGGAGGCTTCCCTAAACATCATCAGATCTGAGAAGGATATGTAAGTGAACAGAAGTGAGACAGCTTTCCTATCTTCATATAAACAAACCTTAAAGCAGTTTCTTTTTATCTAATTCCCCAGGAGATACTGAGAGCTGTATTAGCCCTAGGAGAATGAAGCTGCGAATTTTATAGAGAGAACTGAGAAGGTAGTTGAAGCAAAGCCTGGTTGCCAAATGGCATCAGAGATCTGAGAGGGATACATTTTACCTGAGTTAGCAATTGAAAGTGACAGAGACTTACCTGCTGGCTACCTAGACAGCCACCCTAGGGTCCTCCGTGGTCATTGAGGGCAGAGGTCTCAGGGCAACAACATCAGTCTTCAGCTGCCAGGCCTAGGCCTGCCAGGCCTCAGAAGATCTGACAGTTGTGGGGTAGGAAATTGTGGGAAGGACAAGCCTGCCTTGTATAGGCAGAAGTGAGGCAATGGGTTCCCAGAGACCTGTTATCCATGGTCTGAAGAAGGCCCTGGCAGCAGTTGAGGTTCTTCTATGCCCATCTCAGTGGCTGGTGCTGCCACTCTGGAGCAAGTTCTGGGTGGAGGTTCTTCTGTGCCCATCCATCTTCTTTGGAGGAAATAAAGGTGCTGCCAGTAGCCAGCATGTCTCTCTATCATGAAAAGCTTTTTAATTAAACATTTTAAATGCCATATTCTGAAGATCTCTGAGCATTTGAGGTCTGTCTATTAAGTATGAATGACTTACAGTCTCCGACATGTTAGCAGCTTCCATATGCTAAGACTTACTATCTCCTGAGAAGGCAAACAAGAGTGACAGGGGAAAGATTCCAGGGCTGAATGAGAACAGGAGAAAAGGGGCTTGTGAATCAGGGTGCAGCCCAACTCTGAGAAAAGGACCCTCTGAGAAAAGGACCTGTTTGTGGGACCAGAAACTCAATCATGGAATATATATCTTATTTATTAGATATTCCATTAATCAAACATATGACATTGTTTATTTAAATTTTCTAGAGGTGTCAATTTCAAGTTAGCTTTTGATCATCTGAACAGATAAATTTAGCAAGGACAAGGAGGCTTACATTCTTAGACCTGAATAGACCTTGAGTAAAGAGAAACATTTTTAAGTCATTGGCAGCGATATCTGCATCTATTACCTTTTGTTTGTTTGTTTGTTTTTTGTTTTTTTGTGACAGGGTTTCTCTGTGTAGTTTTGGTGCCTGTCCTGGATCTTGCTCTGTAGATTGGGCTGGCCTCGAACTCACAGAGATCTGCCTGGCTCTGCCTCCTGAGTGCTGGGATTAAAGGCATGCACCACCACTGCCTGGCTCTATTACCATTTTTAAGGCCCAATAGTTCTGATCTTTGAGTACAGACAGATTATAATCTTGAATGATTTCTTAAGGTCATATAATACCTCTTTGATTCTGCATAAAGAAGGTCAAGTGTCTTTTCCTATTGCAGAACCATTTTAGGTAATAAATCTATTAATTGGCAATGTTGGGTCCAGTTTCCTATATATCAATGGGATAGCCAGTTTGTCCCCTATGCCAGGGGTCTACCTTTAACTTAGCCTTTAGCCTGTTTTGAGACAGGGGAGCACAGGACGATGTATTTTCTTCCATAACTGCTTCAGGCTGAAACAGTGTGCAGATGGTCAGAGCCCAAGGAGACCAAGAGGAGAGGCTAGTCAAAGTTAAGGAGGGAACCCAGGGAATGGGGTATTTATCAGAAGCATGTGGTCATCTGATCTGGCTGTAGAGACAGGGAACAATTATGTTTGGTTGGAATGGTCCACATCCTATCAGCCTTCAGCAAGTCTAGAGCTTGTGGTTCTTTGGGGAATATCGCAGCAATTGATGCTTGGATGTGTCTGCCAGCCAAGTGGAAATATGCTGAAGCAGATAGACTAGAGACAAAAGTTAAAATTTATGAACTTGTTTGGAACATTTAGGCCCATGGTCTTAGTAATTGGGAAAGGGAGACCAGGAGAGAGAAAAATACCATCCCCAGGAATAGACAGGAGAGGAAAAGTCATTTATCTGGAGCAGATATGGGACATCTGAAAAACAGCAGTAGATTCGTACCTATAAGTTTATATTTGGAAGACAACCAAAGAAAATCCAAAATCCTGAGTTTGTGACCCAAACTGCATCAGAATTCTATCAATGTTAAAATATGAAATTTTAAAATCTTACTATATAGAAAGAGAAAGTAATCTGAAGCATTTAAATCATTTATTTATGTTGAGAGACCTAGTAGCTTTAGGAAAAGTAAGGCTTGATTTTTTAATCTATAAAATGAGCTGGCAAGTGGGCCATATCACCAGCATGTGGTGCCACTGATGCCCTAGAGCCCTGAAGGGGAGAAGATAGGTTTCCAGGCCCCACCCACACAAGTATGAGAGTGGCAGCAGAGGAATGCCAGGCTGCTACCCTATGGGTCTGAGTGCCAGGTACCCTGCCCATGCTTGAGCCAAGGACAGGAAGTGACTTTTCGCTGCCCTTAGTAAAGATAGTGGCTAGGTCATACGACCTGTCCCCCTTTGACCTTAGCCAAGATGGCGCCTGACCATGTGATTGGCCTTATCAAATATGGCAACTGACCACATGGTCACCTTTTTTTTTTAAGACATATGAACACATATGGGAGACATAAACTCAAGCATTCACTAGTCAATCAGGTGACCACCTCAGTCATACATTTCCATTCACACATACGAAATAACAGTTCTCCCCCAATCCCCCAAGGCTATAACCAGCTTGGTAGCTCATTAGTTCATTAGTTAAGTTTCCTGTTAAAAGTACAGACAGGTGTGCCTCACTCATAGGCTTCATGGTAGCACTGACTACAAACAGTTTTCAAGAATCCTTAAATTTCTGTGTACTTTACTGATCCCAGCTTTTAGGAATGCATAGAGGCTTTTTGCTGTGACACCAAGATGTGAATCTGTTCCAGTTGTTTTACAGACACTTACAGGTTCCTATACAGGTCTACCCCTTCTGCCAGACTCATGCCAAGGCCAACCTGCAGGGGGCCCTCCAGATACGCCAGCCCCTGTACCAGCTCAGAGGACACCAACTGGGAGAGTACTGACAGGTTGATTTCACCCACATACAAGCTCCTGGAACATCAGTGCTGGTACCACCCCTCCAGATTCAAGGGCATATCTGCTCTTTCACCTGGCTCATTCACCCCTGCCTCTTCTGTACAACCAGGGCACTCTCCATCTCATTTTTTTTTTCCGAGACAGGGTTTCTCTGTGTAGCTTTGCGCCTTTCCTGGAACTCACTTGGTAGCCCAGGCTGGCCTCGAACTCACAAAGATCCGCCTGCCTCTGCCTCCCAAATGCTGGGATTAAAGGCGTGCATCACCACTGCCTGGCCCATTTCATTCTTTTTCCCATGACTAGTCCTGTTCATAGGGCAGGTGTTAATAATCAGTTTTTTCTCCTAGCAACCTGCCTTCTCTGCCTCCTCAAGAAACAGATGACTGAGGTCTCCAGAATGACAGTTAACCAAATGCTTCTTCACTCACACCTTCCAATGAGTGTGACTCCCACTCCCCCATGTTGTCCCATGCCCCCAGGAAGTAGCCAGACTTGAACTGGCACCCATATACTCAAGGAGTCTGGGATGATTAGGTGGAAGTTCCACCTCTCTCTCTCCCCAGACTCTGCCCCTGAGAAAGCCCACCAAGAGTCAGCCCCTCCCCAGGGTTGCTTAAGACCGTGCCTACAGGCTACTTAAGACCTGGTTGCCACACCTGCCATGTGCTCTCGTGTTCTCTCCCTTGCCTTCCCGAGAGTCACCTGGGAGTTGCTTTGCTCTGCTTATCAAACCTGGACTTAATAATTCAGCCTGATCTGACTTATAACATTGGCGGCATTACTCACTACCAGGGGATTGAAACTTTTCAGAAAATAGCCACTTATTTGTATTTTTTTGTTCCAGATGAAGACAGTAGTAACCCACTGAAAGAATGTCTTTGAAGTTCACTGACTCACACTCCCACAAAGTTGTCTTAAGGGACTAAAATCCCTGTTTCTTGGACAAGAGGAACCAAGGTTGGCTCCAAAGCCTCTGATTCAGACTGATTTGTGGTTTCATCCTGCACTCTATCCTGGCAAATGTGTGCAGATTTCATGCTTGATACTTACTACTTATCAACAGTTCCTTCTGCTTGAGTTTTTCAAAATAATTAGTGTAAACTAGAATTAACAGAGAATGTCTTTACTTCATATATTATAGCTTTTTTTTAAGAATAATCAAAATAGCAGTGCTAGGTGGGTAGTTCAGGGGAAGAGGATATGAATGTGACTTGCTGGCTTCAAATACTAGCAACAGCCTCCAGCAGAAAAAGAGAATATCTTAAACTAGGCATTGTACCACACCCTTGCCTTGGGGGACTGAGAGAAGAGCATTGCTGAGAATTCAATGCCAGCCTGAGCTACACAGCAAGACGCTGTGCACAAAGAGGAGGAGGAGTGCGGACAGTGGAGGAAGGGAGAGGTGGAGGAAGAGGAATAGGAAAAAGAAGGAAAATAAAGGGAAAGAAAGAACTACCTAAGCATGTGACTGATTCTTAAATCATTTGAATAAGTGTTACTACTGATTTTACATTCTTAACTTAGTCAACTGTGAGAGGCACCGAAACTGTATTGTGTAACGACACTAAAATTTCAGCAGAGCATAGTCCAAATTTTTGACTTGACTCAGGAGTTTGCAGGTCGAGCCACTGGTACAAGCTGCACTCGGCATGCCACGTGCCTCTTGTCTCATCCCTGTGATTAGACAGGTCCCTAGCAGGTACAATAGGGTACAAGCAGGTACAAGCGCAATCATAAAGATGAATTCCGTCGCTTTGTACATGTCACGCTAGGATCTACAGTGGTTTACTAAAGGACTTTTTTCAATGTGTTTGAGGAGGTTTTCCCTTTCATCACAGCTATAATCTCACTGGCTGTTCCACACACCTGTATCTTTATGCACATCTCTGGTGAATTTTGTTTTGTTTCGATTTTTTTTTTTGAAACAAGGTTTGTCTGTGTTAACTGCCCTGACTATCCTTGAACTCACTCTGTAGCCCAGGCTGACCTGGAACTCACAGAGATCCACCTGCCTCTGCCTCCCGAGTGCGGGGATTAAAGGCGTGTGCCACCATGCCGGGCCCCTTCTGATGAATTAACTAGGACCTTTCTTAGTGTGTTGATACCACCTCTGCTGCCATCTGTCTCTATCCATACAAGGCAATAACTCTTCTAAAACATCACTATCTGCAATGACAGGGTTAGAAAGTAGGCCTCAAAGAGAAGGAACAAAGTGAGGAACATCAGACTGTCTGAATTAGCAGAGTGGGTCTTGACCACAAGCAGGGAGGCACACTGGTAGACACACCCCATCCCACAAAGGCTGCATGAAAAAGTACTTGACAAAAGAAAACTGAAAGCCTTGCATGGTTAGCACTGCACTCTTACATTAACGGTGGAAACCAGAAAGATGAGGTCATCAAGAGAATTTGATGACACAATAAAGGTCTCAGAAGTCTGAAGCCTCCAGTAGTGTGCCAAGAGCTCTCGGGTGAGTGTGAAGCCAGCCACAAGCCTGGAAGGACACATGAGGGGAGCTGTGTTCTCGTTGGCCCAGCTGGCACACCTCTGCCACGTTGCTGATCCCCAATTCACTTGAAGACAGTACCGCAGGTTAGAAGAGGCTCTATCCATCTTTGTTGTATACTCTGAGTAACATAATAGGGTTAAATATTCATATCTGAACTCACTACTCACTATTTTAGTTGTAGAGTTCTATGGTTCACAGTGTTGTGGAAAGGACACCACTGTCCATCTTCCCCAACTGAAATGTTGTCCTCATTAAATGTTGTCTCTCCCTTCTCATTGCCCTGGCCCCTAGCCACCACCACTGTGCTATCTACATGTGGAGCTGACTGCCCCAGGGACCTCCTTAGTGGAATCACAGAGCATTTAACCTTCTCTGATAGTATTATAATTTGGATATGATCTGTCCAGGCAAAAAGCTCATGTGTCCCATGGTCCCTAGCCAGTAGTGTTTTTGCAGAAGGTTCTGGACACTTAAGAGTTGGGTCATAGCTAAAGCAAGTAGATACCAGGGAGGGTGCCTTTGAAGGCTTTATTTCATCCCTGGTCCCCCTCTTTTTATTTCCTGTCATCATGAGGTGAGTAGCCTCTGTTTCCTGGTCTCTTACCACAGTGATTTCCTGCCTAACCACACACTTGACTCAACACAGCCAAGGACTACAGACTCCTGAAACCAAGCCAAACCTACTAATTCATCCATTTAATTTGTTCTCTCAGGTATTTGGTCACACAGAGACTTTGAGCTGCGACATTTCAACTTAATGTTTATTTTTCAAAATTACCATGGTGGGAAATGTACAAGTTCCCAGCTTGGTGATTAGATCAGCCTCATGGCTGGTTTCTCTGCCCATGTCTGTATCCTGTCTCCTAGATTCTCTGCCCTAAAACTAGGATACCTGTGCAACTTGGACATCTTCATCACTTGGGATAGGCCTCTTTCTGGAAAGGGTTTGTTAAATACGTTAAAACCTCCCTGAATTTCATGATTTTTGTGATATCGTTTATGATACCCTGTTCTAAGCAGCCCTCCTGGTTCTTCTGGTTTCAAGTGTCATCCATGGCCTCCTAGTACTCCACTGTGATCTACCTGCATTCTCTCACTATTCTTTCCCATCTGACTGGACCCAAGGTCCTTAGAACATTGGATTACTTTGAAGTTTGGGGCAAGGGGACCAGCCTGGAATGCACAGCCTGTTTGTTGAATCTGTGCTGATGCCACTTGAGCACAATATTACCTTTCTAACAGGTAAAAGGAAACCAGTTCAAGCCCACTCTGAGCTAGGTAGTAAGTTTGAAACCAGCATGATTGTCTTAGTTAGGGTTACTATTGCTGCGACAAAACATCATGATCAAAAAGCAAGTTGGCTATTTGTCCCTGTGCTTTTTCCAATCATGGTCTCAACAATTCTCGCTCATACAATCCCTCCTCTCTCTCGCTGATTGGACTCCTGGAGCTCCACCTGGGGCTTGGCCGTGGATCTCTGCATCTGCTTCCATCAGTCACTGGATGAGAGGTCTATCACGACAATTAGGGTGTTCGGCCATCTGATCACCAGAGTAGGTCAGTTCGGGTTTCTCTCGACCATTGCCAGTAGTCTATTGTGGAGGTATCTTTGTGGATTTCTGGGGACCCCCCTAGCACTTTGCCGCTTCCTATTCCCATGGGGTCTTCATTTATCATGGTATCTCTTTCCTTGTTGTCCCTTTCTGTTCTTGATCCAGCTGGGATCTCCCGCTCCCCTAAGCTCTCTTTTTCCCCCGACCCTTGCCCTTCATTACCCCCCCTTCCAGTTTGCTCATGTAGATCTCATCCATTTCTCTGTCATTGGGCAATTCCTGTGTCTTTCTTAGGGTCCTCTTTACTAGGTAGCCTCCCTGGAGTTGTGAGTAGCAGTCTAGTCATCCTTTGCTTTACATCTAGTATCTACTTATGAGTGAGTACATACCATGTTAGGTTTGTCTTTCTGAGTCTGGGTTACCTCACTCAGGATGATTTTTTCTAGATCCATCCATTTTCCTGAAAACCTCATGATGTCATTGTTTTTCTCTGCTGAGTAGTACTTCATTGTGTATATGTACCACATTTTCTTTATCCATTCTTCAGTTGAAGGGCATCTAGGTTGTTTCCAGGTTCTGGCTATTACAAATAATGCTGATATGAACATAGCTGAGCAAGTGCCCTTGTGGTATGATTGAGCATTCCTTGGGTATATGCCCAAGAGTGGTATAGCTGGGTCTTGGGGGAGATTGATTCCCAATTTTCTAAGAAAGCACCATATTGATTTCCAAAGTGGCTGTACAAGTTTGCATTCCCACCAACAGTGTAGGAGTGTTCCCCTTGCTCCACATCCTCTCCAGCATAAGGTGTCTTCAGTGATTTTGATCTTAGCCATTCTGACGAATGTAAGGTGGTATCTGGTGGAAACAAATGAACTATGAACCAATAGCTGAGGAGCCCCTATGGAACTGGATCAGGCCCTCTGGATAAGTGAGACAGTCAATTAGCTTGAACTATTTAGGAGGCCCCCAGGCAGTAGGACCGGGACCTGTCCTTAGTGCATGAGCTGGCTTTTTGGAACCTAGGGCCTATGCTGGGACACTTTGCTTAGCCTAGGTGAAGGGAGGAGGGGACTGGACCTGCCTCAACTGAATCTACCAGGCTGAGCTGAATCCCCAGGGGAGTCCTTGCCTTGGAGGAGGTGGGAATGAGGGGTGGGTTGGGGGGAGGGCGTGGGGGGGGGGTGAGAAGGGGGAGGACAGGGCAATCCGTGGCTGATATGTAAAAAAAAAAAAAAAAGCAAGTTGGGAGGAAAGGGTTTATTCAGCTTACACTTCAGCATTGCTGTTCATCACTGAAGGAAGTCAGGGCAGGAACTCAAACAGGGCAGGAACCTGGAGTCAGGAGTTGATACAGAGGCCATGGAGGGTTGTTGTTTACTGGCTTGCTTCACATGGCTTTCAAAGTCTGCCTTCTTATAGGACCCAGGACCAGCAGCCCAAGGATGGCACCACCCACAATGGGCTGGACCCTCCGCCATTGACCACTAATTAAGAAAATGCCTTACAGCCAGCTCTTATGGAGGCATTTTCTCAACTGAGGTTCCCTCCTCTCTGATGACTCTAGCTTGTGTCAAGTTGATATAAAATTAGCCAGTACAATGGTTTACATAATTAGGTCATATGTTGAATCAGACAAACAACAGCAAAGACAATTTCCTGAACCACTTAGGATAATCTAGACCCAGCCTGGGTACCTTTCAAGACCCCATCTCAAAATAAAAATTTAAAACAGGTTGGGAATATGATTTAGTGGTAGAGGGCTGGCCTAGTTTGCATAATTCCCTAGCTTCAATCTCCAATAACAATTGATTTAGAATTCCAGTTAAAGAGAATGATGTTTATTGATATGGTTGCTGTGAGACTTGCTCTAGCCATTACAAGAAATTTACAGTAACAGACTGCAACATTCCCTCCTCCCTCATGCCCCATATGGTATTTCTTTTTCTCTTTTTCTTGAACTCCACAAAACACATTTGAGGGTAAGGGGTACAGATCAGTGATATAGCATTTGCCTAGCAGGCACAAATCATTAACTTACTTTAGCATTTTGGTCATAAATTTGAAAGGGATGAGGTCACATGGAAGGGTTTGGAGAGGGAAGAAGGAGAAGTATAAATTATGTAAATATAGTACTCATATATGAAAGTCTTAAAAATATTTTAAAAATTTTAAATAAAAAAGATGAGGGCTGGAAAGATGGCTCAGCTCTAAGAGTACTGGCTGCTCTTCCAAAGGATCCAGGTTCAATTCCCATCACCAGCATGGCACCTCACAACTGTCTGGAACTCTAGTTCCAGGGAATCCAATATGCTCACACAGACATACATACAGGCAAAAAAATCAATGCATATAAAAATAAATATAATATAAATATAAATAAATAAATAAATAAATAAAATAAAATAAATCTTTGAAAAAGAAAGCAACAACAAACGAAAGCAATAATTAAAAAAAAAAAAACCTCACACAGGCCAAGAGTCTGAGGCATGCAAACTGCCTTGAGTGTGAAACCAACCTTGGGCACATGGTAAGTTTGAGATAATGGTAGTCAGTCCACCATGCTAGTCAGACCCTGTCCCCCCTCAAAACAAAAGCACCAAGCAAACAGCAACAAAAATGTGATAGATTTTGAACCTAAAAGTGTGTGTGTGTTGGGGGGAGGGGGCAGGTTCACCAGTAATCCCAGCATTCAGATACATCTTATTTTGTATCTTCCCAACAGGTTTCATGATAGACAAAATAAAATAAATAAATAATTATAATCATACTATAGTATGTACTTAATTATCTCTCCATTTTAGATTATTACCTTGGTTCTCAATGGTCCTCTGTTTGACATGTGATAAGTGAAGAAGTTTGCTTCAGGTAATGTACAGCAGAGAACTATATATATTTTCCAGAATCATGTAACCATCTATTATGTTTAAAATTATTAATTTACTTATTATTCATTTGTTTATTCATTTATTGATAGGTATATTGGTTTTATAGAGACAGGAGCCCATTATGTAGCCATGCTGCCCATGAATAGCACCACTATAACAAATAGTGCTTTGATGAGCATCATTATGGGTAAATATTTGTGGTCAAATGTCATTGTGTGTCTGGACACACAGAAGTGGAACTCTGAATGCCAAGTGTAATGGTGCACGCCTTTAATCCCAGCATTCGGCGGGCAGAGGCAGATGGATCTCTGTGATCTCGAGACCAGCCTGGTCTATAAAGCTAGTTCTGGGACAGCCAGAACTACACAGAGAAACCCTGCCTTGAAAAAAGAAAAGAAGTGGACCTGTCAGAGGGTGTGTACACTGTCAAGCTGTCAGCAAATATGGCCCTTCTTTGGGTTTGCTCAGCACAAACTCATAATAGCACATCCTCACTTTCTCAAGCATAACTGACTCTTCCCTCCTAGTAGCATTCCCCCAAGAATGCCACTAGGAAGGTCCACCCTTATGCTGTACTGTATTTCTTTGCAGTTGTCCCGTGTTCGCTGTCACCATGTTGTTGCTCAGCAGAAGTGCCAACTGCCAAGTCGGAGGATTTGCTTTGGCCTCCATAGCATGGATCCTTTGCAGCATCTCCACAAGCCTCCCACAGTGGCGAGTCTGGTATTTGAATGAAACCGTGTTCTCCGAGCCTACCATAGCCTTTGTAGGAATATGGAGAGTCTGCATTTACCACCAAAACATCAAGCCTGGCAATGCCAGAGGGTGTCATGAATACACCTACCATGACGACTTTGTTCCTTTGGACATTCGTATCATTCAGCACTTGTTACTGGGCTCCAACATTCTTGGGTTAATTGGGACAGTGGCCACCATTTTTGCTCTTCGAAATGTGTACACAGGGAACATGCAGAAGAATGTCCCCTACAATCCATTTGTCATTTCAGCAATTCTCAACATCATTGTCAGTATCTTTGTCCTCCTTGCCGTCATATGCAATTACTTCTCTGTCATTCACAAAGCTGGAATTGCCTTCCCACCATCTTTCCGTATGCCTTTGCAGCCACCTCATCAGAGAATTGGAATTGCTAATGTAGTGGCAAGTCTAGCTGCCCTCATGTTTTTAGGCAGTGGCATTATTTTTCTTTCGTACATCTCTCTTGTGGAAAACCAAGTGTATCCTGAGGTTTGAAAATATTTTACAGCTTACATCACCTTCCAATTTCCAGGGATTATAGCAAGGATTCTTTAATGTTTGTTTGTTTTTTGTTTTTACATCCCAACCACAGTTTCCCCTCCCTCTTCTCCTCCCAGTCTCTCTCTGCACCTCTCCTCTCCCCTCTCCCTCCTCTCCTCCCACTCCCTCCCACCCAACCTCCTGTCTTCCCCCTCCCATCCACTCCTCTTCCTCAGTTTCTCTTCAGAAAAGGACAGGCCTCCCATGGATATCAACCAGCCATGTTATATCAAGTTATAGCAAGTATTCTTATGTCATTTACATAAATTTTCCAAGGACTCAAAACCACACCCAAAGAGTCCATGACAGAAAATGGCCAAGTTAGCCTTCTATTTTTCTGTCTTGTTTCATTATTTCATTGGTTGGATTATGGGCTTTTGCTAAATAAAATAATGTTCACTCAATGATTTTGTGAGATCTGAGTTTTGACTGTTGTTGGCAAAGGTAAATAATAAGTAAACACACTATATATAGAAATGAATGTTAGAGTTCATTATTCTCTCACATCACCCTCTGAATCCAAGGGAAAAACAAAAGCAGGCCTGTGTCCCCTGTCATGATAAATACTACCTTTGTGATGTTTTCCAAATCTCACCTATATGTTACAAGACTCAGCAACTATCAAAGTTTATGGATTTCCTCCTTTCTTCAGCCCATTTAAGCCATTTTTCTTTTTTTCCAAAGTGTTTTAAATTCTGTGTATCACATCCTTTCATTCCCATATATTACAATATTATTCTCTAAAAATGGGCATTCCTTGCCTGAGCATATCATATCTTTAAAGGCTTAACATTATCCTTTGTTATCAAGCCCCAAACTTCAATCTTGGATTGTTTGGTGACATATTCCTGGCAATGTATAGTCTATCTATGCACTCAAGACACTTTTGTTCTCCAATGCTTTTATTATGCAGAGGTAGTGCAGGGCTCAGTCAGTAGTGGCTTCTTTCCTCATGGTAACCATGATGCTGCTCAGCTCTTTATCTTGGTGGGGATAATCCCCTCCCTCTCTTCAAGGGCCTGTTTTTCCTTGGAGACCTAGACTAGCTCCACAGTGCATCATTCACACAGTAGTATGTCGAATAGCTTTGTGAGCATGCTCTCCACATAAAGTTTTTGGTGAAACACCTTCTGCTTGCAAATACACTTTACCTTGCTCAACATTCTTGGCAACCTGTGGGTCTTGTTACAAGGAGGATGGATAGAGGGCAGCTCCAAGCCCTGCCTGCAGCAGGAGAAGTTGCAATACGCATTTGAAAGTGTTAAGGTCCTCCTCTACAACAACATTGTCTCTATCATATCGTTCCTTTCCTTTATTCCTTCATTACCCTCCTTTTGATTTTGTTTGTTTGGAGACTGGATCTTACTATGCCACATAGAGTGGCCTTAAACCTGTGAAGGATGGATCAAATATGAAGCAAATTTGCATTTATTAAAAGCAGAAAGAAAGTGCTCCATGAGAGAGAAGGGAGAGTGCATCCAATAGGATTACGTGGGGTTCTAAAGGGAGTGTCAATTACTTTTTTCTTTTTTTTTTTTTCTTTTTTTTTTTTTTACAATGAGTATATAGCAGTGGTTCACAACCTCTGGGCTGTGACCCCTTTGGCAAACCTCTACCTCCAAAAAATATTTACACTACGATTCACACAGTAGCAAAATTACAGTTATGAAGTAGCAAAGGAATAATTTTATGGCTGGGCGTCACCACACCAAAAGGAATTGTATTAAAGTGTTACAGCATTAGGAAGGTTGAGAACCACTGGTATATAGGGAGCTGGGTGGCTCTCAATTTACACCTCTAAAGGCTGCTAAGAAACGCCCCCATTTTCTAACATTGCCCAAAGAGTGTAATTTGCAGCAAGGTCAAAAGATAAAGTTTTTTTCCACTAAACAAAGTTGTAAGGTGGATTTATGAGGGACATCATTTAGGTCTATAACAGTGGAGTGTTATAAAATAAGGTTATACATCATTTTAGCTCTAAGTAAGCACAGCCGAATTACTGTCCTGACATACTCTATTAAGGTATCTTTGAGTATTTGTCATCTGACCCTAAGTGAGCACAATATCACCACAATTCCATATCATTCTATCTTGCCTCCATTTGAGATGTGACCTTTTACATATAATAATATCTAGATAATACGACTTAATGTATTTGTGCATTATTGACACAAGAACACAGCTCTCACTTTGAAAGGTGTAAGAGATAGTTTATTCTGGAACCAAATATGAGTGACCATAGCTTGAAAATATGGATTCAAATACTATGATCTCGAAGTTTTTATCACTACACAACAAAAGAAAGTAATAGATCATGGCACTTTTTCGAAACAAAACAAAACATGACTGAGAATATCAAGTAGCTGATTTAAAGCAAAGTTAAAAAAAAAAACCCAAAAAACTCTACTATAGGCCTCCTATATTATTTTTGCCTTTGGGTTGGTAGAAGCTAGTAGTCTCTTTGTACATTCCAAAGAAGAATATTAGATCAAACAGAGGTGAGTGATGAATAGCTATTAAGGGAGCTGGACATTGCCCAAAATGATCTGGCTCCGGACATCTAACATCCTAACTCTCCACAATCATGGAAATAAGTTCTAACAAGTCAACCAATATTGTAGAGTCTTTAACAGTTATTTTTTCTGTCTCTAGTCTTCACTTTATCATATTAGTGCCTCAGTACGGTAGTTTTTCAATATTTTGTGCCTAGATTAGTTGGCATTCTCCAGAGAAAAGATTATGGTGGTTTGAATGAGAACTATCCTCTATAGGCTCATGTATTTGAAAAAAGAGTCGACAGATGTAGCCTTGTTTAGGGAGGTTGTGAAACATCTAGGAGGCAGAGCCTTGCTGGAAGAAGTACATCATTGGGGGCAGGCTTCGAGGGTTTACAGCCTTGTCCTGTTTCTGCTCTCTCCCTCTGTTTCCTGTGTGTGTGTATATGAAAATGTGATCAGCGAGCTTCCTGTTCTCCCTGCTTGCTGCCCTGCCTTCCCTATCATTATGGACTCTCCCTTTGGAATCATAAGCCAAAATAAATTCTTCTATAAGTTGTTTGTGGTCATGGTATTTTATCACAGCAACAGAGAAGTAACTAATGACGAAGATGGTACCAAAGGTAGGTTGTTTCTTGGAAGAACCTAACCATGTTGTTTTTGGAGAAATGCGAAAGACTTTAGAACTTTGGATTTGAAAAACAGTTAAATGTTGTAAGCAGAGCTTAACAAGCTATTCTAGTAGGATCCTGAAAGACAGTAGTGTTGAGAGTAATGTGATAATGGAGGCCCAGCTTTTGAAGTTTCACAGGGGAGCAAGGGCTGTACTAGCAACTGGGATAGAAGTTATGTGATATTTCGGCAAATAGTATGGCCAAATTCTTCCAGTATCCGAAGAACTTGCCTTGGGTTAAATTAAAAGGTAGTGAACTTATTTGGGAGAGGAAATTTCACATAACATGTAGTCCATAGCATGGTTACTATTGATTATTCTTGGCAGAGCTACAACAAAAAAGCAATAAATGGGGCAAAAAATGTACAGTGTGGAGAAGAAAAGAACACTAAGGTGCTTAATGTTATGACAAAGTCATGTGCCAAAGAAGTTGTGATTTTGCAGATTGGGTTATTAAAGGGGCTCTAGGATATCTGCCCAAGGGGGCACTGTGACCTACCCTATAGCCCAAGGAACTCTGGGCCTGGTTACATCTATACGAGGGGATTTAGTACTTTTCTCATCTGCCCAACAGTCTTTAGGAACTTCCACATATACAGAAGGGCTCGAGCACCTTCCCCATCTGCTTAAAGGGCTCTTGAAACTCCCACATATATGCAAAGGGCTCCATGACTTTTTTCATATGCTCAAATGCCTCTGGAACCTTCCTTATCTGTCCAATAGGTCACCTGCGATCATCCAACTCTGCATAAACATGCTTCAGATCAATCACCTCTCATGAAGGGGGGCTAAGACATTCACCCTCTACTCAAGAGGGAGTTAACTATTTTATTTCTACCAAAAAGAACATGAAGCATGCTCCCTATGACAAAAGTAGCTTCAGAACTTTCCACATGAGATCAAGAGGGCTTCAAATCTGCCTGTTCTGCCAAAGGGGAGCTCATATCTTTCCTTCTTACAAAAAAGAGCTGAAGACCCTACCACTACTTCCCAAGGAAGCCATATACTTCTCACATCTGCCCAAGGGTCCCTGAAACATTCCATATCTGCCTAAGGAACTCTGAAACCTGCTACATCTGCTCAAGGGGCTCCAGGACCATTCACATCTGCACAACAGGGCTTCAGACATATCTCTTCTCACGCATATGTCTTCAGACATTTCTCCTCTCCCCAAGTGGGCCCCAGGCATTCTAATTTTAATATCCACAGTAGATTGAAACATGACTCCTTTGTACAAGAGGGCTTCAAACCTTCCATTTGCTTCTGCCAAATGGGGGGCGAGGATCAGGCCTAAGATCTACCACTACTCAAGGGAGCCTTACACCTGCCACATCTATCCAAAGAGGTCTTAGTCACTCATCCCTCTTCTACCAAATGGGGCTTGAGACTTTCTCTTTCTGCCCAAGGAGCTTCAAACATTCCATTTAGCAAAAGAGGGTCTTGGGACTTCCCATTCTGCCCAAGAGAGTGGCCGGCAATCTCTTATTAACAATGAGGGCCTCAGAGTATTGTACTCTGGCCTAGAGCACCAAACACCAACCCCCTATACTCATGAAGACCTCAGCTCTACCAAGGTAGATACAAACGTCCACCTTCCATCCAACAGGGCATGCTCCTCACCAAGCTAAGCTAGCATCTTACCCTTCTATCCAAGGAAGACTTAAAAGGGGGGCTGAAATCTGTTCTCTCTTACCTAGAGAGCACCAATCCCTCCCATGATAAACAAGGGAGCCTCAGGCTTGCCCCTTCTCCCATAGGAGGCTACAAATATTCCTATATTTTCCAATGCAGCCTTCAAAGGTCCCTGCTGGAAAATGGAACATTGAAACCTATCTTCTGTCCCCAAGGAGCCTTCAGACCTTCTCCTTCCAGTCAACAGAACTTTGGGCTTTCCCACTCTTATGAAGGTGGCATTAGACATAAGTACTTTAATAAATAAATCTGAGGCCTTAATAAAAGGGGCCTCAGATTTTCCCACTCTGGACAAGGAGGCCTTAGACTTGCCTGTTCTAACAAACTAGGCCTCAGGCATGCTCTTTGTGACCAAGGGATCACATTCAGAAATTTCTCCTCTGATCAAGCTTGGAGCAGACCTTCAACTTCTGGCAAAGGGGGCCCCAGACCATCCTCTTCTGCCTAAGAAGGCCTAAGATCTTCCCACTCTGTCCAGTGGGGACTTGCAAGGGTCCTATTCAAGAGAGGGAGTCTGTGACCTATTCTCTCTTATGAAGGGAGCTTCAGATCTTCTCCTTCTACCCCAAAGTCCTTAGACGTTTTTCCATTGTTACCAAAGGGACCTCAAACATGCTCCATCTGACCAAGAGAGGGCTTTAGATCTTCCACTTACGGACAATGGAGACTTTCCTCAATGAACCAAAGAGGCCTCATACCTATCCTTTCAGAACTGGCGGAATTCAGATCTTTGACTTCTAATTAGACATGCCACCAAGGATCAAGAGCCAAGAGATCTAACCAGTCTGAGCAAGGGAGCCTGTGACCCACTCCTTCTACTTAGTAGGGTCTCAGATCTGACACAACTAACCAAAGGAGCCTCATACACTCCACCTGTATGCAAGAGGGCCTCAGAACCTCCCCTTCAGCCCAAGATGGCTTCAAATATGCCCCCTCTAACCAAGTGGGCCTCAGAATAGTCTACTCTCCTCAAGCAAGCCTCAAACATTCTCTCTCAGAATGGGAAGACCTCAAAACTCTTTCCAAGACTTTAGAGTTTCTCTCAGCATGGGGGCTCCAGAACCCCTACTTCTGCCCAAGAGAACTTGAGACCTAGCTCCTCTTACCAAGGGACTCTGAACGTGTTGGGGGTACCACTTATGCACAAGAGGTCTTTAGACCTATTCTATTAACTAAGGGAACTTTAGACCTTTCCCATCTGCCAAAAGCAGCCTTATATCTACTCCCTCTAACTAAGAGAACCTAACACCTTCATGTTTTGCCTAAGGGAAACCTATGAACTCTCTCCTTTAACCAAGTAGACTTCAGATATTCCCTTTCTGCACAAGGGGCGCCTGAGACATGGCCCTCTGATGATGTGGGCTACTGACCTGGCCCTGTGACCAAAGGGACCTCAGACCTTCAGTCTCTGCTCAAGGGTGTCTCCGACATCCCCCACATGACCAAGAAGGCTTAAGAGCCTTCTGTCCATGAGAGTCTCATATCTACTCCTTCAACTGAGAGGGCCTTAAATTTTCCACTCTGAACTGGGTGGCCAGGAAAATACACCTGTACCAAAAGGGACCTCACAGAACTCTGGATTGAGGTCCCATGGCAGAAGAGTAAAAAGCCTAGCATGGAACCTATGCCATCTACATTCAAATTGGTCATGGGAAGTGGAGAAGCCACATCTTTCATGACAACACCCATACAGCTGATTATAAGCTTAAGAGGAACACAGAACAAAGGACTGCCATTGAGCTTGTTATAAGAATGTTCAAATTGCAGCTAGTCCTTCAATGGAGTTCCCCAAGATTTGGAAACTGGTGAGGGAGTGCCTGCCCTTTCTACATTGTGCAATTCACCCTGGGATATTCACCCTCTTTAAAGGTCTTGGACCTTCCTGCTCTGTCCTACTCTGCCTAACACTTTCCCCTTTTGAAAGATGTAGCCTAAGACCTTCCCCTTACTGACGAAGGGGATCTCCCACCTAATAGTTCTAATAGACAATGGAGCCGTGAGAGTCTCTTTCTGAACAAGCCTGGGATTTACAATGAAGAGTCTGGAACCCTAGTTATCTGCCTTCAAGCCAGACATGAGAAATGGAATGGCCTGCCCATATTTGGACAGATAAACAAAGTAGAGGAGGCAATCTAGCCAGGGACAGCCATATAACCTGCTCGAAGAATGCCGATACTGGCAAATGGTCTCCTCTAGATGGATATTCTAAACTGCGAAGAGACAGAACCTGCTGAATCAGTGCTGGGAACTTCTTCCACTGTACAGGTACAGGGTACATTCCATTTCCCTTCCATCCATGGCTATATGGGACACTCCCCTTCTGCCCATGGGGGTTCAGACCTTTACCTTTGACCAATTGAGCGACAGAATTTTCCACTCTCACAAGAGGATCTTGGTGCTTCCTCTATTCCCAAGGGCCCTTACTCCTTCCCACTTAGTTGAAGGGAATGTCAGACCTCGCTCCTAGACCAAATTCCGCCTCAGATCTTACTTATTTGTCCAGGGCGTCTTAAACATTTTTTTTGTGTGTGTGTGTAAAGAGGCCGCACATCTTATCAAGTGGGCCTCAGACCAAGGGGAATTTAAACCATTCCCTCTGTACAAGAGAACAAAGGTGGGGGCTATGATCTATCCACTTTGACGAAGAGGACTTCAGACAGTCCATTTTTGCTCAAGGAGATCTGGGAACATGCCATTCTGGTAAAGGGCCCCTGTGAACAATGGGGTCTCAGACCTACCCCTCTGATGATGGAGGCTTTAAAATTCACACCTGTTCCATTCTAACAAAGATGGCCTTAGAGCATCCCTGTCTTTGCAAGGTAGCTAGGCAAATGCTCTTGAGACCTCAGACCTGGCCATCTGCATTCATGGTGGTTATTAGAAATGAAATGTTCCCATCTTTCATTCATAGACCCAAACAACTGAACATTCTTCTGGAAACATCACAGGGACAAGCACTCATTCTGTTGCTCCCTGGTCTAAAGATTCCATGAAATCTATGGGTATCTGGAACTGGTAATTGCTGGAAGCCAATGTGCTAGTGCTGGGCCCTTTTCTCTACTATATAAGGTCACCTAGTCTGTCAATTCAGCTGGGGACTTTGCCACCCTGTGGCCAAGGAAATTCAGAATGTCCCCCTTTCCCGAGTTCTCAGAACTTGTCTTTGACAAGGTTGTGTCCAAGCCAACCGCTTCTTAAGATACACATTCCCCATCTGATAAAGGTGCCACCAGAACTACCCCTGGATCAGAGGTAGCTTCATTCCTTCCTCTCTAACAAGGTGAACTCAAGACACTCCCTCTCCCAAGGGGGTGTAAAAACTGCTTTCTTTGACCAAGGGGAACTTTTTCTTATGCCCCCAAGGTAATATATGTGTCCCTCTCATTCTATGGGCCTCAGACCATTCCCTCATATGCATGGGGGCCCAAGACCTACCCTTGAACTAAAAGGGTCTTAAATCTTCCCCTCATGACCTAGGTAGTCAGCATCTATGACAAAAAGAACTTCAGACCATTCTGGCCAAAGATATGGCCATTCTGTACTGTGATAAAGAACTGGAACATGGGAGGAGGTCCCTAGCCAAGAGGTACTACCCAGTGTTCCTCTTCTGCACAAGATATCCTGGAATATTCACCTTTAACCCAACAGGATCTGGGACCTTTCTGCTCTACCTCACTGTCTGACACTTTCCACTGGGGCACCAGACCTTTCCTTTCTGCCCAAGGGGGCTTCATACCTACTCATCTGATCCAAGTGTCTCAGATCTTTACCTTAATTCAAGTGAGCTTCAGATATCCCTCTAATCATGGTTGGGGGAGCTTAGAGCTCCCCACTTCTATGATGGCCTTACATTGGGAGGTTGTGGGGCCTAGGTGGCTGATTGAGATGTTGGGCTTGTGGTTTTAAGCTTGTGCCACTTACTGATCTATGGATACATAAGCATGCCATCTCATACTCTTGCCACCACAGATGGGACAAGACCACCACAACCTCTCTACTACAATAAACTGTGCCTTCTCAAACCAAGAGCCAAAATAAATCTTTCCTCTCTAAAGTTTTTTTTGTCAGGTATCAGAGATACCAAGCAAGATGAAACAAACAAAAAGAAAAACACAGTCACTATGTTCTCTAATATCAAAATAGAGCAATTTATTCAAGACACTGAATATGATCTGTTGATTCTCTCTTGAAACAAATGAGCTACAACACACAAGGTGATTCTTTTTTTTCTTCTTGAAGAGCGTGAGGGGTGAGTGGGAGTGGGGGATAGAGGACAGAAAGGGAGGGGGAGTTTTGATGGTGCTTAACAGAATGTGGAAAATGCTGAAAGAGGGCCATGTCTGGCTGTACGTCTGACACAGACAATAAAAACTGCACAAGCCAGAATTCAAAACTTCAGTGAGCTGCAGAACAGACATTTATGCATTTGACAAGAAACAGAATGGGAAGGTAGAACGAAAGGTTTGAAAAGGGAAAAGCAACAAGGAACAAAGCAGATCCTTACATGTGACAAAGTGCACTTCACTTGGCTCCATGATCTATTTCTTAGAACAAAAAGTCAAGTCCTATGGTGCTGAATGGGGTCAGAGAGTTGAACCTTGTTATGTCCATCTGGCCCTTCGGTCCTCTACAGGCCACATCCTGGATGTGCTGGGAATGGTGTGGTTATGTCACACTCCAGGGAAAACACCTGCAAAGGCTGCTATGTCACTACACTGCTTTCAAGATTGAATTTGGTCACAAGACTTTAACCATTCCTCACAATGTTTTAGGAGTTAATAAACAATGTTAGGTAACAGCATTACACACGAGCCACCCCTTGACCACAAAGACGATGCACCTGCCCTGGGATAGCAGGGCAAATGATGGCATCCAAATGCTGGCCGCTTCAGAAACAGCTGTAGATTGAACTATTTATGGGGATGGGCTTCAGGGGTGTGGGCTGCATTCTTCTGCTTGGTCCCCTTGTGGCCAGCACTAAATTCCTGTCCATGTTTCGCTGTAAGGCCAGGGAAGTGAATGATCTTTAGGTTTCTTCTTGTGTAGATTGAACCCTTTTGTCCTAGTCTCACAGCCATTGACTCCAAAATAATAATTCGTATGTGTCTTAGATTCATCTGGGGGGGTGTGCCCTGGACACCCAGAGATTGTCTGATGAACCCCTATGTGCCATTTACCCAATCACCATCGTATAGCAATGTGGAACTGTCGAATGAAAGCCATGCCTTTACAATAGGCTGACTTTTAACAGCTGATCTTCTACAGAGATGAACAGAATTGTATTTGGGGAACAAAGATGGGATTTAGCTGGACTTCCAAAATTATATTCTAAAGCTAAAGCAGTCTCAGGGCAGGAAACATCATTCCACTTATGCAGAGACACCTGCTATAATCAAATTCTCCACAGAACTCGGGCTTTCTTTGCTAACTGTTTAGATGCCAGAGTCCAAACACACAGCTCAACTCAATAACACAACACTTGGATTTGGAGGGCTCACATAATGTACATGTCAAAGTGGAGGCAGATACACAATTCCTGGTCTTGGTCTTAACATTTGTCTGTTGTGTAGGAAGTACCTCACCTCCCTGCTGGTTGATTTCTGGCTCCATATATGGATACTTTCCTCTAAGTAACACTTATCTCAGCTGTAGACTGGACCCTGCATACTGCCACTTGCAGCCCCACTGACTTGGCCCAGCCCCCTTCTGGTCTGTCTCCCTTTACTAATTAAAAAAACCAAGTCAGTGTCAAGTTACGACAAGAAGCAAACAAAGGTCACCTGATTCAATGATGGCAAACTTTACCAGGCACACAACGCCTTATTTAGTTTTTTAAAAAATTGTAAAAGAAAAAAATTTTTCTTTCTTTTCCTCATTTTCTTTAAAGCTTTGTCCTAATCTTCTGTAAGAGAAATTGTAAAGTGGGCAGAAATGATTTATGGCATTCTATCTGGGTCATAATTAAGTTTTAGGATTCCAAGTCTCCCTTGGTACTCATTGTCTTCACGAGACTGAGTGACACTGAGGCCTTTGGGTCGGTTTTGCAAGATTCACCAAGCATGCTCTTGATAAAGTGCCCATCTGTAGCTACACTGCTGTGAGAAAGAAGTAGCTGGCAGGTGCCATGGAGCCACACTGGTGGTCAGGGTGGCTTCTTCACTGTGTTCCTATTCGCTGCTGAAGTAAATGTGCATCAAACAGTTCGGCATTCTGCTTGGTGCCAAACCAGTGGGCTCTTCCCCACCAGCTGCCAAAATAATCCCCTTGTTCTTCCATAGGACGCTTCCCAATCCACGGTTTTCCTAACTGCCTTTCGTGAAGCTGAAGGGAAAGGGGTAATTAGACACCTCAGACTCTGCCAGTGTCTTCTTAGTCTCTTAAATATGAATTTCACAAAACTCTCTATGTCTGATGGCCATTTTAGGATTTTAAAGTCATTTTAACATAAAAATATTTTTTTCAAAAAATACTCCAGGTTCTTTCTCTTATAAGTCTTTTTTTTTTTTTCTGTAAAAAGTCCCCCTCCCTGCCTTCTTACATAAAGCACTTACTATGCTCTGAAAGTGCCTTTGGGACCTAATGTGAAGCAACTATGAGAAAGGGACAGAGAGTAAGCGATGGGTAGGGGTGGGACGAGAGGGAAGGAGAGTGCTGTCCATCAAAGATTCGTTGTGTGCATGTGGCCATATCTATGCAGGACTTCAATAAAAGTGAGACCACACCAGAGCAAGGACATCAAAGGAAGGAGTGGGGGACAACAAGGGAGGACAGAAAGAATAAGCCAAAAACAGTTTCCATCTGAGGTGGGAGGCCCCCAGACCACAGAATTTTAGCAGATAGAAAAACCACCAAAGAAGGTTCTAGAAAATACAGCGTTGGGATTACAAAGTCACACATTTCATTGGTACAAACTGGTCTTTTGGAGAGCAACTGTAGTATCCAAATTGTTAGGAGGGAAATACCATAAGGGGGAGGTTTTTCCTCCCTTTTGGTTTATCACAGCGTTTTTCTTTTTGTTTTTGTTTGTTTTTTTTGTTTGTTTTTTTTTTGTTTTTCTTTTTTTTTAACCTTTTCTTTATTTTTTTTTTTGGCACAGCTTTATGTTCTTCCTTCCCTGTTCAGTCATTAGAGCCTGTTCTGGATGGAAACCAAACCATGCACCATGTAGCTGATGGCTTCATCCTTCCCCAGCTGAACATTCTAGGTGGAAACCATATTCCTGTGATACAACCATGTGTATGACTTTGTATTTGTTTGTGTTTTAAACTTCTGGGTGCAGATTGGGGTGGGGGCGGGGGGGGGGGTAGAATCCTGTGGCCAGGGACAGGTGATTTCCAAGTAGACTCGAACAAGTCAAGTTCACACAGTTTGGAGCCCATCATAGGAAGGATGCTGCAATCCCACACATTCACTGCTGGTCCATTAGAATGGTTTTGTTTTCTACATTTTGTGTTTACTTTCGGAGATCTAAAACACAGACCTGGAATGAAAGACAAAGTGTCTGTTACTCTGAGAGATAGTATCAGGTGCCTTCAAACAGATGCTGGCAAGACACAACCTAGCCACCAACTTCATGCTTGTCAAGTGTTAGTGGAAGTCAAGAAGAGATAGAAACCCTAGAAACAGGCTAGTTTCTCAACATCAGAACAACCAAACTCTAGCAAAGAGCAGGCAAATGAAAAGCCATGGACCATTGAAGAAACTCACAGAGTGACTGAGGTCATCAGCAGAGGTCACAGACTGGATGTCTACATGGTGGAGCAGACAACAAAAGATCTCAGGCCACACTAGTGACTCAGTCCATTAGCCAGGATGCCCCTCACCCTAGAGTTATTGCAACCTCAACTTCAGAGGCAAATTAAACATTACATATGCTACTGGACCACAAGGAGATCCACAGAAACAAGGAGGCCTGTCTGATGAAAGCTATGTCTTGTCATGATGATGTTTGGCCAGAACATTCACATGGCAATGGAATAGGAGCAAGTTTCTCAGGCTATATACTAATGGTATTTGTGACCAGATATTTCTTGGCCATAGTGGGGCATCCACAGCATTATAAGAGGCTTCCCAGCATCCCTGGACTCCAGCCAGTGAAATGTAATTGGCACCCTGGACCAAAGTAGTGACAACCTAATATGACTCCTGATATTCCTTAATATCCTGGGGTACACACATGTGTGCAGAGTCACTACAGCTAAGTAAGTTCATTGACATTCTGGGACAAAGAAAAGGCTATTTTCAACCCAAACAGAAGCCTCCTTCATACAGGCATGCCTGCCACTCACACATGGTATGTGGTAAACATCTGTTAGTTGACAAGGCTCAGCAGGACAGGGAAGCCTCACAAGGCCTTTGGAAGCACCTAGGTTGGATCAGGGATCAGCTGCCCTGCACCCCTAACTCCCAGTAGATCAGAGGCGCCACTTACAGAGCCATCAGATGCACTGGCACCCACTTTGTCTCCTCGAGCATTCCAGCACACCTCAAATATGCCGCCTGTGCCTCGGTAGCTGTGGACGAGACTTCCACTCTGAAAAGCAAAGCATTTGTCATGATAACTCAGAGGAGCCCCTCAAAATGACAGCAGTAAAAGGGGGTACTCTTCCTCCAGAAACCTCTATCTGATCAAGCTTTCAAGCACACCAAAGTTAAAGGAATTTCCATAAACATCAATCTATTGTCACCCACAGAACCGCCACCACATTTTAGCTAAAGCCATGGCTGTGCCCAGCAATGCCTCATGGTACTAGGGAGCACAAGACAGTGGGTTTTCATGAGATGATACATACCTGCCAGAGGGGGAGCTTTAACTCATGACCTCCTCTTGACCTTTTTCTTTCTTTCCACCTTTCAGTGCTGGATATGAAATCTGGGGCACCAGGGTGCTCTATCACTAAGCCACCTTCCCTGCTTTTCCCCCAGTAGCTTTGCTAAGATGTTCTTTAGCCTCTGTGACTACCCAAGCACCATCTTACTAAGCCATTCTTTCTTGTCTCCTTCCTAGGGCTTGGTTCAGCCCCAATGGGCTGAGGTCCTTCTACCTGCTCCAGCCCTTACCTAGTTCCTGTTCTGATTATTATCAAACTACACCTCATTTTGTCTCCTCCCCAGAGCACTTGAGTGAGCACACCCCCAGCCCACTAGCAATTAGACAACTAAATGCATTACCATGTCATGAAGTTAAACCTCCCATCAATTTGGATATGTAGTTCGGAAGAATGAATATACACATTTGTATTATGGTATCTGTTAGTGACTGGCTTGATGTGTGTCACGAGATGTAGGAAGCTGAGGTTTCTCAAGACTTGAATAAATCTTTAGTTCAGTGAAGAGTCTTTATAAAACATGTATGAGAGATCACTGTAATTGCAAATCTTGGGTTGTCAACTTGACTATACCTGGAATCAACTAAAACACAAGCATCTGGGACATGCCTGGGAAGCAATTTCTTGATTGGATCATTTGAAGTGGGAAGACCCACATTAAAAAAAAAAACATGGAAGATGGAAGCTTTGCTGTTAGCTTGCTTGCCCTCACTGGTAAGTTCATCTATCCTGCTGCTAAGGCATTATTTAGCTGGTAGTAGAGTCTATGTCTTCAGAATTCTAATGTAGACTGAAAACCAGCTGAGACATCCAGCCTCATGGACTGAACACCTACCAGATTCTTGGCCTTTATTTGTGATCAGACAGTCATTGTTGGACTAGCCAGATCATGACCTATAAGCCACTCTAACAAATCACCTTTTGATACAGCTTCATTCTATCAGTTATATTCCTCCAGAGAACCATGACTTATACAGTCACTAGCCCCAGTGGCCATCAACTTCTCATTAGTTCTTATCCATAGCAATAAAGCATCCTTGCCATACATATATTTCCTTGTTATAAAATATATATATACATATATATTTACCATTATCAAGCTATAGCAAGTGTTAGCAAAACATAATGAAAAATGCATTTAGAGAAATGTACTTTCTGTTTACACAGAAAAATAAAGGGTGGTATACATTGTGACTATGGACAACAGCAAGCCAACAGTACTATATATGCTTATAATAAGCGGATTAATATAGGCTCTATGATGTCTCAAAATAATTAACTCCCTGCTCCCTTCAACATGGAACCAAATACCATTGGACTTTTCCAGTATTACCCCCCCATACACACACACCCAAACCCCACAATATAATAAGTCTGCCTGCAATCCTAACTACTCCAGAAACTGAAGAAGGATTTCAAGTTTGAAGCCAACCTGGGCTGTACAGTGAGTGAGTTCTAGGGCCCTGGATTCAACTGCCAGTACTAAAAAAGAAAGAAAAGAAAAAGAAAAGAAAAGGATGGAAGAAAGAAAAGGGAGGGAGAGAGGGAGGGGAGGGAGAAGAGAAAGAAAAAAGGAAGAAAGAGAATAAGAAAACCAAAAAAACCTAACAACTATTCCTGTACTATTCACAATTGTATTGTAGCGAGTGTTGTGAGTCACCTAGTAAATGTATGTGTGCATCAGTTTTACATACATACTATGCCATCTTATAGAAGTGAATTGGGCTCCACAGATTCTGATATCCACAGTGGGGCCTGGAGTCATCCCCTCAAAGATATTAAGGAGCACCTGCATTTTCATCTTGTTGGCTGGCACCTTCAAAGTGAGCTATCACTAGCAAAATCTGTTCTCTCTAATGATTAAGTATTCCTGCACATTTCTACCTTTTGTTCTGTTTTGCTTCTTGATAATACAACCCAGGCTGGCTTAAATCCTGATCCTCCTGCCTCCGCCTTTACAGTGCCAGGTTGACAGGCATTTATTCACATACCTGGAGACATGTTGCTAACTTTGGGTTATGCCCCTGAAATGCCTGTGGAATCCTGGAACATGGCTTATTTACTGCCTCCCTTGACACAAGAGGGCATGAACTTAAGAATTCAAATCCTTCTAAATGTCAACCAACCAAAAAGGAATGAGAAAGGTGAATTACATGAATGTGAGGCAGCGAATCCCCCTGAGTTCAAACAAATTGGCTCCTTATTTTCAGTAACTTAACCTAACTACTTCTCAATTGGAATGATGACCAAGGACTGAGATGTAGCTCAGGGTAGAATGACTGCCTGCTGCCTCCAAGGCTCTACATTGCATTCCCAGCCCCCAAAAGAAAACAAAGAACTGCCCAGTACAATACTTCCTCCCAGTCTACCCCCTTAGTTCTCATCCACTTCTACTTCTGATAGTTCGAATTCTCTCATCTCTGTAAGGCCAGAGATATCCCCAGTGGCTATACAGACTCCAACCCCTTCCCTTTTCAGTTCCTGCTGAAAGGACAATCGTAGACAATTCATAGACCCTGTATTAAACAAATAACACTTTCAACTATGAAAATTCCAAGCCTTATATTCCTTTATGCTCTGAGTTGCTCCACAGTGGACAGGAGGAAGATCAAGCTGGTTATCCTGCAGTGTCTCCCTGGGAAGGTTTTATGAAAGGCCACCCACAGGACCTTCCCACAAAGAGTAGCATTTCTAAGGTGAGGAAAGTAGGTCATGCTTTTTCTCCAGCACGAAGTAGGTCCCTGCCAGGAGAAGACAGCTGAAGACTGTGGTTCTTCCAAGGGAGAATGCTCCCAAGATGACAAGCTAAAAGAGTCCAGAGGACTCCATGTAGGTAGGTGGGAAGACCCCACATCATTGGGGTACACACAGCAGACCACACAGAATCTGTGATCTCCATGGGGAGGCTCTACTCACTCCTGAGATAACTCATTTCTCCAGCCCTCCTGCCAGCCCAGGAACTGAAAACATGCCTTTCAGGAAGGATTCAGCCACAGGAAGTCAAGACATTACCTGAGTATTCCAGATATGGACACACTTGTCAAAGGACCCGCTGGCCAAATATTTCCCATCAGGGCTGAACGCCACACTGTAGACAGGCTCCTGATGCTTGGTCAGTGTATGGATGCAAACACCTCGTTCCACATCCCACAGTCGAACCGTAGAATCAAATGAAGCACTAGGAAGACAGCAGGGAAAACCACCACAGAAATGGGTTGGCTTTTTAAGATCTCTATGATGTATCTCACGTAAACTGTCTTTTAGCTGTATTTGAAACATATTTGAATTTGCTTCAAGAGACTATTCTAGTGAGCCTTTTCTCTCCAGAGAAAAGTAAAGCTGCCACCAGACAGAACCTAGGACCATGCACAAGCCAAGTAGGTGCTTTCCTACTTGTCACTGTGTAAAAATTCCTTTCTCCAGTTCCCTCATCTCTGAACATAAAATGCTTTTGTGTTTTATTCAACTAATTTTCTAAAACACTATTATTGTTTATATTACACCCATTTGAACAACTATAAATTCATCCAGCTATGACTGGAAAAAAACCCCCAAAACTGAGTGAAGATGTACTTCCACATGAGATATTCTAAAACCACATGTGCATATAAAATCACACTGACAAGGGCTACAAAGTTCAATTATTTTCAGACTTAAAAGAATAGCACATATCACAGGGCTGTCAGCACCTGGCTTTCTGGCCGCAGGGTCTCACAAGGCTCAGTGTGTCCTTTTGTTCTTGTAAGGGGATAATATGTTTGCTCCTATAATATACTATGTGATACCAGGAAGTATTATAGAATAGTATTTTAAGGTGTGTTACTTTTGTTTATGTTGCATTTGTTTAACTCTGTGAAGCTGTGTGACTGTGCCTGTGTAAAACACCTGATGGTCTAATAAAGAACTGAATGGCCAATAGCAAGGCAGGAGAGAGAGACAGGTGGGGCTGACAGGCAGAGAGAATATTAGAAGAGGAAATCTGGGAGGAAAGAGGAGAAAAGAGATGGAGAAGTGAAAGGAGTAGCCAGAGAAGGAGGAGGACTCTAGGGACCAGCCACCCAGCTACACAGAAAGCCATGGAGTAAGAAATAAAGAAAGGTATACAGGAATAGAAAAGGAAAAGCCTAGAGGCAAAAGATAGATGGGATGGGATGATTTAAAGTTAAGAAAAGCTGGCAAGAGACTAAGCCAAGCTAAAGCCAGGTATTAATAATTAAGACTAAGCCTCCATGTGTGATTTATTTGGGAGCTGGGTGGTGGGCCCCCAAAAGAGTAAAATACCACCACCAACAATGAAGCATCTCCCTAGTCATTAAAAATGATTGATACATGTAGTACTGCATCACTGATACACAAGTGTGTTTTTGGATAATTACTGAAAAAGGAGAATTAAGACATTGGTGTTCTTCTAGTTCAACCATTCAGTGTTTGAATTGTTTTTGTGTATGGTTTAGGTTTGTTTCGGGTTGGGTTTTTAGTGGTGATATGTATGCCATGCAAGTGATCTACCACTGGGGTATAGCTAAGAACCATTTATCATCTCTCCTTTGGTTGAATGCTTCCCACAAAGCTGTTCTCACTGCCAGGAAAGGCTGCCCACCCTACTACTAGGTGCTTCCTTCCTTGTAAGAGACCTACCTATTGTCACTTCCTCCTCAATCCTCTGGAACAACACAGACCAAGCTTCCCACTGCTTCTTGGAAACCAAACTTTACTTTGGGGGTCTGGTCTTGTCCAGACTATAGTGCATGAACAAACCCCAAAGATCCATATCATGGTTTCCAGATGAAAGTCCTAGATTCTGGCTCATAATGGCCTTAGCTCATCTGTCTAAATGCTCTCACTAAACTACCAAGAGGAGGGATGGGGTGTACTCTTGCAGAGCACTTGCCAAGCATGCACAAGGCCAGACCTTCCATCCCTACACCAAAATCCCAAGAATGGATTGCTCTGTTTCTTGGACTCTAACATGCACTAGGATACAACAGTTCTGCTGGCTAAAGCCCAAAGTGAACTTGGTTTGGATGAGATACCTCTGGCCCCTCGCTTCTGGGGCTTGGCTGATCAGCAGTTCCAATATTAAGTGACCTGGATCACCTTTGGCTCAGGCAGGGAATCATTTATCTCTAGTCAAAATCCCAGTATCACAGTCCTGAGTGGAGCTTCAAGAACAAACGAGCTCCAAGCTAAACTCTTTTTTTCCTCTCTTTGTCTTAAAAACTTCCACTTTAGTAAGCTAGCCCCCCACACCTGCACAGTCATGATTGTATCCAACTGCAAATAAGAAACCATTGAAGGGGAAGGAAAAAATACATCGTGGGAAGGCCTGTAATCCTAGCACTTCAGAAGTAGAAGGTATAACTCTAAGCTAGCCTAGTATACAAAGCAAGTTCCAGGACTACATGAGACCCCCGTCTCAAACAAAACACCCCCCCACACACACACACAAACTGTATTGGACATGTGCAGACCCTTTTGCTTGTCACTGTTACCTAACAATACAGTCTAAAGAACTATTCCTACAGCATTCTCATTGTATGGGTATTACAGGCCATTTAGAGATGATTTGAAGTACAGGGGAATGAATGTATTTAGAGGTTGTAGGCAAGCAAAGAGAGCTAAGCATCCATGGATTTTGGTACCCACAAGGGGTCCCAGACCCATCTCCATGGATAATGAGGGAGGTTATATTTCCATCTCCTTGGTCCCTTCACAGTGAACTCCCATTTTGTTCAGTTTGAAAGGACTTCAACTCTGCTGTTTCTAGGTGTGAATGAGTCTTCCCAGCTGAGTTACTAAGCAACAGAGAACGAAGCTGCCCCCAGGAAGGAGACAGAGCTGTGAGGTTGTCCTGCCTTACCTTGCTAACATGATGTTGGAGTTTGGGTTGCTGGTGGCTGGTCCTGTGGGACTCCACTTGATGGTATATATCTCTTTGCTGTGAGCTTGGAGGTCATGGACACATGCATCCTGCTTCATACTCCAGATCTAGAAGAGGCATTGGCAACAGTGTGAGCTAATACTGGGCCCCTAATTGAGAAAGGCTCAGCACCATTCATTCTGGTGCACCTATGGTATCACGGCTTAGGTGTACGCCTGGGAGAGGTTCATAAGCCAACAAGGACTCCAGCAGGCACATTAGCAGGTGGCTGTGAGAAGTGCCAAAGCACAGAGTTAAGCTAAATCTACAAGGCTGTTGGTGGACAGGCCATAGGAAGGCTAGGTCTCTCAGTAGGAACCATGCACCAGATGTCAAAATTCCATGGAAGAACAAATCGTTTAGTTTAGAAACCAGGAAAATCAAGGAGAAAAGACAGTATCAAAGTAATGGTCCAGGTGATTAGGGTGGAAAGGGATGTGTGCCATACAAGGGTTTGTCTAGGATTAAGTACCTAATCCCTTTAGGAACCAACATTACCTTTAATGTCATGTCATCAGAGCAGGAGGCTAGCAACATTCCAGAAGGATCCCATTTGATAGCATTGACCTCATTCTGCAAGAGAGCACAACATTTCAGAAAGAAATCAGAGCCTTTGTGTAGAAAGGCTGGCATCCACCAGGAGCAGTAGCATGCTGCCAGCGCTGTAGTGCAGAGGGCCTTTGGGGAGTTCACAGGATATCAAAGATCACAGCACAAGAACCCACCCACCACAATTATTCTTTCCTCAGTTTGCTTTTTATACATGAAAAAAATACTGCCATATATTACAAAGAACAGCCACACTCTCATCCATATTTCTTTAGGGAAAATTTCCTTATTAAGGAAGCCAAATGAAGGATTTGCATACAACAAGCACAGCTAATTAAAATCAGTTGTCATTTATTGCTGCTTGAGATAGGATCTCACTATGCAGTACAGGCTAGCCAGAAGCTCCTTATGTATCCCAGGATGGCTGGAACTATTCTGTCAGCCTCCTGAGTGTCAGAACTACAGGCATGTGCCATCAAGCAGAGCTAAAACTAGTTTGTTTCATTCATTCATTTTTTGGTTTTTTGAGACGGGGCTTCTCTGTATAGCCCTGGCTGTCCTTGAACTCACAGGGATCTGCCTGCCTCTGCCTCCTGAGTGCTAGGATTAAAGGCATGCACTACCACTACCGGGTCAAAACTAGTTATTTTGAAAAGTGGACTTTGAACATCACTTTCCTATGTGCTTTTAATATGACTGCTCCTGTTGAAATACCTGTAACTTGCTGGATGTAAGATAAAGGTAGACAAAGATTTATATAGCACAATGGTAGAGCCAGGTATCATCCAAAGGCACAAAGACACACACAAGCAGTTCGTATGTGCAGGAAACTATACACCCACCGGCTAGGAGGAAAAGGCACTGAGAAGTAAGTCCATCCTCCTGTGGATTTGTGTTGTGTAGCAGTTTCTTCTCAGTTTAAAACTTCCACTTTGAAGGTAAATTTCTTAGTTGTAAGTGAGGTGAAATACTACAGGGAAGCTCATTAAGACAAGAAATGAGCAACTCAAAAAAACCTCCAGGAAGTCCCTGAAATTGACCAGATTCACTAGCCCCTCAACTCTCACCACAAGAGTGTGTATATGCAGAAAAGACTGCTGAGTCACTCTCAGACAAACACAGGGGCCTGTAAGCCTAGAAGAAACAAGGACAAGACAAGCTCCGCCATACTGACAGGGACAGCCATGTAGAGCAAGGGGCAGAGGGAAGGACAGTGGAATTTACTGTCTAGGGGTCTCTTCAGAGGCTTTGGGAACACTACTGCCATTAATTGCCTCCTCTACCAAGCCAGCTGTCTTGTCCTAACAAACAACTTCACACACAAGATTATTTTCTAAATAATTTCATACTTCAAAATGTTGTAGTTGATCCCCTTTGTAAGGACACCAAGTTTTTAAGGGTGTGAAATTGGAAGAAGCTGGGAATTCAAGGAGCAGGGTTCTTCGTGACCAGATCAAAGAAGAGAGGACTACAGAGTAGCATAGAGGGTTTGTGTCAGTGCATGCCTATCTGTGAACCCAAGTGTAAATGAGGTAGTGTACATGTCATCACTGCAGAGAGAACTCACACACAGGCAGACCTCTCCATGACCTGTCTGTCTCTAGCTGACCCATCTGCATTTCCCCATGCCTCCTTCCTAGGAACTCTTGCCATCCTTTTGCATCTCAAGTCAAACTTCCAGAGAAGAAACCAGAACCTGCACACAGGTCTTGGGAAGCAGCAGGTTCAGGACCCATATATGTGGACCTCTGCTCAGAGCTCTCAGCATCAGTGTGAACCATTTATGGAATCAGGAGGCAGGGTGTGAGAGGTAAAGTCTAAGCAGAGACAACAGAAATCAGACATAAAATGTGTGCCCCTATTAAAAGCTGGGAAACAGACTGGGGTTAGAAGAGAAACAGCTTCAGGATAGAATAGAGAATGTTAGCAGATAGCCTGTACTCTGAGGTATTTCCAGGACCACTGACACCTCAGCTGGGTTAATTCCATCACTCAGGGCAGACACAGCAGCAAAGCATGGCAGATCAAGTGGTCTCTCCTGTACAATTCACTTTTAATAGCAGGCACTGACTGAAAACATGGCTCCCACATCACACTCTTACAACTCCCAACTCTGAGCATTAAAACTGCTACTTACAGTATGTCCTTGGAAGGTTTTGACCGGGCGGTCACAGCTAAGCCTGCACACATGAATGCACATGTCTGTGCTGCATGAAGCAAAGGTAGTGTTGTTCTGCCAGTCCACATCCAGGGCAGGTGCTGCAAGGCAGGAGGAAAGAGAGGACATTTTTCTTATTAACTGAATACAAAGCTCAGCGATGCAGACAAAAGCATCACCCAGGAGTTTTGTCTAGTGACCAGGAATACCAGTCCCAGTGTGAATCAGCTCTACTAAAACCATGAAAACCATCCTTCAAAGACCTTAAAGACACTCTCCTTCCAATTTACAAGCATTAAGATGCCTCTGGAGCCGGGCGGTGGTGGAGCACACCTTTAATCCCAGCACTTGGGAGGCAGAGGCAGGCGGATCTCTGAGTTCGAGGCCAGCCTGGTCCACAGAGTGAGTTCCAGGTGAGGCTCCAAAGCTACACAGAGAAACCCTGCCTTGAAAACAAACAAACAAAACAAAACAAACAAAAAAAGATGCCTCTGGAGAGAGACCCCCACCTTTCTATGAAAGAGAAAAACCCACATAGACAGGCCCAGTTATGTGTAAAAGGAAGGTAGCAGTTACCTTTTGCTAGGCCACCGATTTCCTTATTGCCAATACTTTGTTTCACATTAGTCCTCAGGTTTTTGACACATTTCTGCTCTTATGTAATATAATGTATTAATAAAAAAGAAACTCCTGGGACTGCCTCTGTATAACCCCAACAACAAACCTACCTGAATGAAAAGGAAACTGTTGTTTGGCTTCTCCTGTGTGGGCGTCCCAAATTATTGTTGTCTGCGTTCCGCAAACAGAGGGAAAAGTTAGTTACTATTCTTCTCAAAAAATTTCCTAGAAGAATGTCTTGTACCAGAAAAGATAACTAGCCCCCTTTCCTTCTAAGAAATTAACAATATATTTTATTTTTATTTTACCCCTATATGGTGCCAAGCTGTTATCATTTATACATGCAATAGTGTAAAATACTTATACAACGTTTGTCATTTCTGTATTTCTGACTTAAGTCCATGATATACGCTGTGTATTTCACACCCAATAATGTGATGCCACATTAATGAGAGCAACTTCACCAATATGTGGGAAATCTACCAAAATGGATGGGAATGTCCCCTCAGCTCTCAAACCTAGAAAACCATTACGTAACAAATAAGAAGGCACATCCTCATGTCTTTTAGACACTGTTCCAAAGGAGGTACTGCAGGGATGAACACTTCCAACAATCCCCCATCACTCCATGACCTAGGAGAACAGGTACAACCGTCCCAAAATCCCAAGGATGGATTGAGAAAAATCATAAACTCTAAGTCAGCTAGCTCCACGAGTTTCTATGAAGTTGGCCCCTTATCAGGTCTCAAGAGAATACTGCCATCTAGAATGGGATGCAGTGGTTTATCAGGTCAGGAAAGGTGGAGCCAAGGAAAAGAAAAAAAAGAGTCTATGAGTACGAATTGCTCAGTGGATGAAAGTCAACACAGAAACATCCACAACAGTCTACTGCTTCCTGGAGTAATAAACTCCACTGGGAGATTTTTTTCCTCTCTTTTCATCACTGGGCTGAGAGCACATTCTGAATGAAGATCTACAGAGGTAAATGCATTATGAGGCAATGCCTTGTTCAAAGTCAGCAGTAAGATCAAACAAGAGAAAAAAATCTGAAACTAAATGAGTTATTTTGCCAAAGAAGCCAACAGGCTAAGAATAAATCCACATTCATAGATAAAAGGGATGTATTAAAAGTTGATACTCACTCACCTTATCTACACCAGCACTCAAAATATAATTCCCCTTTTTGTTCCACTTCAAGGCAAAGATGGGGCCTTTATGTTGACCCAAGGTGCTGGCCAGGTTACCTGAGATGGGAAAACACAGACATGGTGACTTCACAGTCACCAACTGTTCACCGGATCACACATAAAGTCTATCTTACTCAACACACGAGGAATACAGAACTTACCATCTTCTGTCCATATTCTTGCAAAACCATCATAGGAACCTGTTGCCAACAGTGTCCCATCACTCTGCGGGACAGAAAAAAGACAAAACACATTAGTATCTGGGTACATTCGTGGGCCTCCTTCCCACATGGAGCTGTGTGACAGAGCCAGTCCTCTCACAGGCAACACATGCTCATGATGATGGGGACAATTTCCCACCCCCAGGCTCTGTCTATCCACTAGGACCTGATCATGAGCCCCTGGTATCATCATCCCAAGGTAGGAACTGAGACAAATGGAATTGTCTGCCTCTTTGTGTTTGCATGTGCTTTATCAGAAGGGCAGCTGTACAATCATCTAAACATGTGGAGGGCAGAAGCTGCTTACGTTCCAGTCCAGTGAGGTGACATCCTTATTACTGGGAACGTCGTGTCCACCTTCGCGTATACAGTGCCTCAGCACAAGCTGTGTGGAGCCCCCGTTGCTGTTCTCATTAAGGTTCCATATCCTCGCAGTGGAGTCTCCAGATCTGCAGAACCAACATGGAGTATTTGATTCTGGTTCAATGGGGAAATGTGACTCATGTGTGCCAGGTCTCACATAGTCAACATGTGTTCTGTCTTTTCCCCCCCTCTTGCTCAGTTTCCTTCCTCGTCCCCCTTTTTCGCTTACTGACTTGAGATGCATCTGTCTTGCTCCCCACCCCACAGAGAAATGACTGGGACCACTGGCTTCACCACAGTACAGGATGCACAAAACAGCCTGTTCCTCAGTCTGCACACATTGGGAAGATATGACAAATGTGTGCTTTCCTCAAGGCAGTATTCCAGGGAAGAGTGAGCCCTCTCACATCCTCCAAACCCAGGCGCATATCTGTCCCAAATTCTTACCCAGAAGCAAGTAGGTCACTAACAGGATTCCAGGCACAAATGAACACCTCAGACTCATGGCCTCGAAGGACTGTCGCTTTGCTTGGTGGAATTTCAACATCCCCATCTATTTCCATTGGTTTCGAGTGATTATCTGCCAAGCAAACATGAAAACATACATGGCTCACCAAACCATTAAAAATTGCATCTGTAGGCACTACTATTTTAAAAATACTTTGTTTTTATGTATCAAAGTCACGATACATCTGATGACTGCAAAAGTGGGCATTTCTGCAGTTTGGCGCACATTTTGTGTTTCTGTTTTGACAGTGCTATGCTGTATATTTGTTCCCAAAGTGTTTGTGTGCTGCCACATGTGGACACTATAGCAGGTGGTGTCTAGTGGAAAGTCACTGGTAGCCATTTCCAGGCTGCTCTGACTTCTTTGTCTCCCATGATGCTCTTCTACCTCGTGTTTCCACCCCAATGTCCACCATGGTCATGCCCATGTGTATGCATCGCTTGTGAGCTGATATAAAAACTAGTTGCCTCAGATATATCATTATAGAAATACAAAGCTAACTCACACTGTCACTCTCAAAAGAATCATGCAAGAAGGCCAATGATTTGGCTCAGCCAGACAGAATACTAGTCCTGGAAGACTGATGGCCTGAGTTCAATGTCCAAATCCTTGGTGAAGAAAGAAAAGCAACTCCTCAATGTTGTCCTCTGACCATAACCTGCTTGCCATTGCAGCAGCAGAAAGGAGAAACTGCCTTGCAGTAGTAAGACAAGACCAGATTGTGAATTCCAGGGTCATCACTCCAGGTGTACCAGGCCCAAGGAACAGTGTAGAAGTTATAAACCTCAGTAGGTGGCATCAGAGGTAAGCCTTCAGGAAGCACCATGAACAGCCACCAGAGCTGTGGGTGCACACAAAACAAACCTCTGTGTGTGAGCTGCCAGTGTGCATTTAAGACATGTGTTCCCCCCTGCTCTGTCCAGGTGCAGGGCTGATGTGGACATCACCTTACCTGTTCTAACTCTAGAAATAAATACTCTTGGACAGTTACCCAATAGGGGCTAAACTACTGGGGGCTTGCAAAGACCAAGCAATATAATGTCTCATGTCTGAGCCTGCTGCCCTTGAAATCACCTCAACCCGTTGATTATAGAACAATTTATCCCTTAGCATGGGACACCGATGGGATGCTGGGATTGAAGGCTCCCACAAATGACACATTTTTACGTTGGGTGACTTATTTATATAAGCTTCCCTTGTAATGTGGACACTCACAGAGGAGCAAAACTTCCTAAAACCAAGGGATGTGAATGAAGTTGAAGGTGGCGATCTTGTGGATAGACCGGAAGGAAAGACCAGTAAGCAATTTAACAGACTGGCAGCAGGCAGCACTTTACAGTTCCTTTCAGCCATATACAGATTCAAGAGGAAAAACAAACAAAAACAAAACCAACCATGTCTCTTGAAGACCAGAGAAGTCTCCACTTACTTATTGCATGGGCTCCATTCTCTTCTCCATTCACGGTGGCTTCTCCATTCTTTGGTGGGTTTTGCTGGGCAGCAGCTGCTGGTGTTGTGGCTGCTGTAGTTGTGGCTGTGGCTGCGGCAGCCGCCGCCGCTGCAGCCGCTGCATTGGCCTGCTGCTGAGCGAGCTTCTCCCGAAAGGCTTGCTGTCTTGTCTGAACCACATCGGGCATCACAGCATCAATCAACGATAGGGACTCAATGGGACGCCCATCAAATACCGTGCCATCCTAGGAAAGCAAGACAATGGTTACCCATAAGCTACCATGGAGAAAGTAGCACAGACTAGGAATAAGGTGCAAGGGAGTTTTGTGGTGGGACAGGGTTCGAGGGCAAAGAGGGATGGGGAAGTGGATGAGGAGGACTTGTTCATGGAGAGCTAGCAGTAAAGATCATCCTTAGTGGAGATTTGATAGCTGTCAGACTGTATTTTGGCATTAAGGACATCTGAACATTTTCCTTTTATCCTATGACAAAACCTGCTACCATCAATGATTACTCACCCAGTAGGGTAGCTTTGCCTCCTTGAAGGATAAATCTCAATGTGTGTATATGGGAGGGGGGATCCGAGGGGGGGTGGGGGAAGACATTTTCAGTCATCACCACTGGAAGCATGGGTTTATATTGCCATCTAGTGGGTAGATGCAGGACATGCTGCTCACAATCCTCAGGTATACTGGAAATTCCTCCTCTGAGCACCACAGCCACAGAGATGTAGTACTGAGACTGTTGGTAACTCTGAGTCACAAAGGTATAGTGCTGAGATCGAGGGCAACTCTGAGCCACAAAGGTGTAGTAGTGATGAGACTGACAGAAACCCTGACTGGATGCTACCACCAGAGCGGGCACCTCTGCAATGGCCACCATTAACAATGGAGGAGGAATGAGCCCAATATAAAGACAACTGCACCACTGGATGGGCTCGACAATGACTCCCTGGTTTTAGCGTAGAGATGAAATATCACCATGATGCACCAGGCAACGGGTTCACTTGATCCTAATGCATATGTTTTAGTATCCTTTGTCTGCTTTCTATCTATCTATCACACAAACATATCCACATATCCTTAAAAACACAGAAGTTCTTCCCTGAGGAAACACTCCAGATATTTGAATCATGAATCTTCAAATACCTCCAGGCTGTCTGCTGGATGAAAAACAATGTTTCCACATGCTCTGAATTTCCAATTATCCCAGAAACGGAGAGGCACAAGTTTTGGTTGAATACTGTCTAAACAACAAATCATTCCGGTCGTTTTTTTTTTTTTTTAATTACAATACAATGTGAAAAATAATACAACGTGGTACAATATCACCCATCAGTCACCTGGCCCTGGATACTGGCTGTGAGTGGCCCTGGCTGACCAGTCTTGATCTTTCCATATTACTTTCTTCTTTCATAGAGAGCCACAATAACAAACAAGTGATTGTGTCACAAAACATGGTCATATGGCTGGGGAGATGTCTCAGTGGTTGAGAGCACAAGCTGCTCTTCTAGATGACCTGGGTTCAGTTCCCAGCACCCACATGGTGGCTCACAAACATCTGTAATGCCAATTTCAGGCAACCCCATGCCCTCTTCTGGCTGTTGTAGGTACCACAAACCCAGTGGTACAGACATGGGTACAGGTAAAACACACATACACATAAAATACAAATAAACTAATGAATTTAAAACAAAAGATCACTGTCAATACTGCCACATTTAAAACATAGTGTTGGAGTTCTTTTTTTGTTTTTGTTTTTAATGCCTGGAAACACATGACAAAGATTATCTACCCGCAGACAAACAAAAGCCTCTTGGAAGATGAGTGAAATAGAAACCAGACATTACTTTTATGTTCTGAAGGACAATTTTTAAAGTAAAAGAGAATACAGAGAGAAAGTCTGGGCAAGATATTTCTAAGGGCAGGATCAGGTTCAGGGAAGGAGATAGGTGGCATGTGTCAGAGCAGGCCAATTGAAGTATGTACGGAAAAAGTATAAGGAAACTTGCTCTTTTGTAAGTAAAAAAAAAAAAAAAAAAAAAAAAAAAAAAAAAAAAAAAAAA
>CABHPR010125024.1:0-50601 GCA_902168415.1 Peromyscus melanophrys
TTTATTTATTTATTTATTTATTTATTTATTTATTTATTTATTTATTAAATTTAATTCTACATATCAGCCACAGATTCCCTTGTTCTCCCCCCGTCGCCCCCCCAGGCTTCTCCCCAGCCACACCCCCCATTCCCATCATCTCCAGGGCAAAGACTCACCTGAGGGTAGAGTTCAACCTGGTAGATTCAGTCCAGGCAGGTACAGTCCCCTCCTCCCAGGCTGAGCCAAGTGTCCCTGTATAAGCCCCAGGTTCCAAACAGCCAGCTCATGCACTGAGAACAGGACCTGGTCCCACTGCCTGGATGCCTCCCAAACATATCAAGCTAATCAACTTTCTTACTTATCCAGAGGGCCTGATCTAGTTGGGGGCTCCTCAGCTATTGGTTCATAGTTGATGTGTTTCCTTTCATTTGACTATTTGTCCCTGTGCTTTTTCCAACCTTGGTCTCAACAATTCTCGCTCATGCAAACCCTCCTCTTTCTCACCAATTGGATTCCTGGAGCTCCATCTGGGGCCTGGACATGGATCTCTGCATCCAGTTCCCTCACTCATTGGATGGGGTTTCTAGCATGACAATTAGGAGGTTTGGCCATCCTATCGCCAGAGTAGGTCAGTTCCAGGTTGTCTCTCAACTATTGCCAGTAGTCTATTGTGGGGGTATCATTGTGGATTTCTGTGGACCTCTCTAGCATTTTGCTTCTTCCTATTCTCATGTGGTCTTCATTTATCATGGTCTTTCATTCCTTGTTCTCCCTCTCTGTTCTTGATCCAGCTGAAATCTCCCACTCCCCTAAGCTCTCTTTCCCTCGACCCTTGCCCTTCATTACTCCCACTCATGTTCATGTTGTTCATTTAGATCTCATCCATTTCTCTGTCATTGGGCGATCCCTGTGTCTTTCTTGGGGTCCTGTTTTCTAGGTAGCCTCCCTGGAGTTGTGAGTAACAGTCTGTTAATCTTTGTTTTACATCTAGTATCCTCCTATGAGTGAGGACATACCATGTTTTTCTTTCTGAGTCTGGGTTACCTCACTCAGACTGATTTTTTCTAGATCCATCCACTTGCCTGCAAATCTCATGATGTCATCGTTTTTCTCTGCTGAGTAGTATTCCATTGTGTATATGTACCACATTTTATATATCCATTCTTCAGTTGAAGGGCATCTAGGTTTTTTCCAGGTTCTGGCTATTACAAAAAATGCTGATAAGAACATAGCTGAGCATGTGCCCTTGTGGTATGATTGAGCATTCCTTAGGTATATGCCCAAGAGTGGTATAGCTGGATCTTGGGGGAGATTGATTCCCAATTTTCTAAGAAAGCGCCATATTGATTTCCAAAGTGGCTGTACAAGCCTGCATTCCCACCAGCAGTGGAGGAGAGTTCCCCTAGTTCCACATCCTCTCCAGCATAAGCTGTCATCAATGTTTTTGATCTTAGCCATTCCGACAGGTGTAAGGTGGTATCTCAGAGTTGTTTTGATTTGCATTTCCCTGATGATTAGGGATGTTGAGCAATTCCTTGAATGTCTTTCAGCCATTTGAGTTTCCTCTGTTGAGAATTCTCTGTTTAGTTCTATAGCCCATTTCTTAATTGGACTGTTGGACATTTTGATGTCTAATTTCTTGAGTTCTTTATATTCTGGATATCAGTCCTCTGTCAGATGTGGGGTTGGTGAAGACCTTTTCCCATTCTGTAGGCTATCACTTTGCCTTGTTGACCGTATCCTTTGCTCTAAAAAAGCTTCTCAGTTTCAAGAGGTCCCATTGATTGATTGTTTCTCTCAGTGTCTCTGCTATTGGTGTCATATTTAGGAAGTGATCTCCTATGCCAATGTGTTCGAGACTACTTCCTACTTTCCTTCTAGCAGGTTTAGAGTAGCTGGATTTATGTTGAGGTCTTTGATCCACTTGGACTTAAGTTTTGTGCACGGTGACAGATATGGATCTATTTGCAACCTTCTACATGTTGACATCCAGTTATGACAGCACCATTTGTTGGAGATGCTTTCTTTTTTCCATTATACAGTTTTGGATTCCTTGAAAAAATTATATGTTCAAGGTGTGCGGATTAATGTCAGAGTCTTCAATTCGATTCCATTGATCCACATGTCAGTTTTTATGCCAGTACCAAGCTGTTTTTATTACTGTAGCTCTATAGTAGAGCTGGAGGTCAGGGATCTTGATGCCTCCAGAGGTTGTTTTATTGTACAGGATTCTTTTGGCTATCCTGGGTTTTTTTTTCCACATGAAGTTGAGTATTATTCTTTCCAGGTCTGTGAAGAACTGTGTTGGTATTTTGATGGGGATTGCATTGAACTGTAGATTGCTTTTGGTAAGATTGCCATTTTTACTATATTAATCCTGCCTATCCATGAGCATAGGAGATCTTTCCATTTTCTGACATCTTCTTCAGAGACTTAAAGTTCTTGTCATATAGGTCCTTCACTTGCTTGGTTAGAGTTACCCCAAAGTATTTTATATCATTTGTGGCTATTGTAAAGGGTGATGTATCCTGATTTCCTTCTCAGCCTGTTTGTCAATTGTATATAGAAGGGATACTGATTTTTTTGAGTTGATCTTGTATACTGCTATATTGCTGAAGGTGTTTATAAGCTATATCAGTTCCTTATTTGAATCTTTGGGATCACTCAAGTATACTATCATGTCATCTGCAAATAGGGAAAGCTTGACTTCTTCCTTTCCAATTTGTATCCCCTTAATCTCCTTATGCTGTCTTATTGCTCTGGCTAGAACTTCAAATACTATATTGAGTAAATATGGGGAGAGCAGACAGCCTTGCCTTGTTCCTGATTTTAGTGTAATTGCTTTGAGTTTCTCTCCATTTAATTTGATGTTGACTGTTGGCTTGCTGTAAATTGCCTTTATTATGTTTAGGTATGTTCCCTGTATTCCTGATCGCTCCAAGACCTTTATCATGCAGAGGTGTTGGATTTTGTCAAATGCATTTTCTGCATCTAGTGAGATGATCATGTGGTTTTTTTCTTTGAGTTTGTTTATATGGTGTATTACATTGATGGACTTTCATATTTTGAACCATCCTTCCATCCCTGGGATGAAGCCTACTTGATCATGGTGGATAATTGTGTTGATATGTTCTTGGAGTCTGTTTGCCAGTATTTTATTGAGTATTTTTGCATCAATATTCATGAGGGAGATAGGTCTATGTTTCTCTTTCTTTGTTGTATCCTTGTTTGGTTTAGGAATCAAGGTAATTGTAGCCTCATAGAAGGAGTTTGGTAATGTTCCTTCTGTTTCTATTGTGTGGAACAATTTAAAGAGTATTGGTATTAACTCTTCTTTGAAGATCTGGTAGAATTCTGCGCTGAAACCATCTGGTCCTAGGTTTCTTTTTTTTTTTTTTGGTTGGGAGACTTTTAATGACAGATTCTATCTCCTTAGGGGTCTTTGGACTATTTAAATAGTTTTTCTGGTCTTGATTTAACTTAGGTATATGGTACCTATCCAGAAAACTATCCATTTCTTTTAGATTTTCCAGGTTTGAGGAGTAGAGGTTTTTGAAGTATGACTTGATGATTCTCTGGATTTCCTCAATGTCTGTTGTTATGTCCCTCTTTTCATTTCTGGTTTTGTTAATTTGGATGCTCTCTCTCTCTGTCTTTTGGTTAGTTTGGATAAGGGCTTACAGTGGTATTCTATTTGTGCTGAAATGTGATTTTATTTGTATGTTAATAAATAAAGTTGCCTAGGGATCAGAGCTATTAGCAAGCCATAGGGAAAGCCAGGGCGGTGGTGGTGCACGCCTTTAATCCCAGCACTTGGTAAGCAGAACTAGGTAGATCTCTGTGTGTTCAAGGATACAGCCAGCATTGGAGACACACGCCCTTAATCTCAATACCAACCATAGAAGACCTGGAGGTCTGTACAGACAGGCATTGACGAGGCAGTCACGTAGTTGTGTTTACAACCAATGAGAAGGAAGAACAAGGACTCTTTATAAGACAAACGCACAGGAAGTAGCTCCCTTTTCAGAGAGGTCTCTTGGCGGGAGAGGCTAGCTGGCGGAAAGCGGGTAAGGCTCTTAGCTCTGACCTCTTGGGCTTTCATCTTTACATTGGCTCTGTGTTTCTTATATAATAAGGCGGTTGGTTACATCTACAAGGGCTTGTCTATGTTGTTGGTTTTCTCAAAGAACCAACAATTGATTTCGCTAATTTTTTGTGTTGTTCTCTTTGTTTCTATTTTATTGATTTCAGCTCTCACTTTGATGATTTCCTGGCGTCTATTCTTCCTGGGAGACTTTGCTGCTTCTTGTTCTAGAGCTTTCAGGTGAGCTGTTAAGTCACCAGTGTGAGATTTCTCCAACCTCTTTATGTGGGCATTTAGTGCTATGAATTTCCTTCTTAGCACTGCTTTCATAGTGTCCCATAAGTTTGGGTATGTGGTGTCTTCATTTTCATTGATCTCTAAGAAGTTTTTAATTTCTTTCTTTATTTCTTCCTTAACCCATTGGTGATTCAGTTGAGCATTATTCAGTTTCCATGAGATTGCAGGTTTTCCGTAGTTTTTGTTGTTGAAATCTAACTTTAAACCATTGTGGTCTCATAGAACGCAGGAGGTTATTCCAATTGTTTTGTATCTGTTGAGATTTGCTCTGTGGCCAAGTATGTGGTCAATTTTAGAGAAGGTTCCATGGGATGCTGAGAAGAAAGCATATTCTTTTTTGTTAGGATGGAATGTTCTTTAGATGTCAATTAAGTCCATTTGAGTCATGACATCAGTTAAGTTTTTTATTTCTCTGTTAAGTTTCGATTTGGGAGATCTGTCCAGTGGTGAAAGTGGGGTGTTGAGGTCTCTCATTATTAGTGTGTGTGGTTTTATATGTGGTTTAAGCTTTAGTAATGTTTCTTTTACATATGTGGGTGCCCTTGTGTTTGGGGCATAAATGTTCAGAATTGAAACCTCATCTTGGTGGATCTTTCCTGTGATGAGTATGTAATGCTCTTCTTGATCTCTTTTGATTGATTTTAGTTTGAAGTCTATTTTGTTGTATATTAGGATGGCTACATCCACTTGTTTCTTAAGACCATTTAATTGGAAAGTCTTTTCCCAGCCTGTTATTCTTAGGCAGTGTCTATCTTAGAATTTGAGATGTGTTTCTTGTATGCAGCAGAAAGATGGGTCCTGCTTTCGTATCCATTCTGTAAGCCTGTGTCTTTTTATAGGTGAATTAAGTCCATTGATACTAAGGGATATTAGTGACCAGTGATTGTTCATTCCTGTTATTTTTTGGTGGTAGTGTGTGTGTACTTCTCTTCTTTGGGGTTTACTGCTGCGGCATTATCTATTGCCTGTGTTTTCGAGGGTATATCTGACTTCCTTAGGTTGGAATTTTCCTTCTAGTGCTTTCTGTGGGGCTGGGTTTGTGGATAAGTATTGTTTAAATCTGGCTTTGTCTTGGAATGTCTTCTTTACTCAGTCTATAATGATTGAAAGTTTTGATGGATATAATATTCTAGGCTGGCATCCATGGTCTCTTAGTGTCTGCATTACATCTGTCCAGGTCCTTCTGGCTTTCAAAGTCTCCATTGAGAAATCGGAAGTTATTCTGATGGGTTTGCCTTTATAAGTCACTTGACCTTTTTCCTTTGCTGCTCTTAATATTCTTTCTTTATTTTGTACATTTAGTTGTTTAATTATTATGTGGTGAGGAGACTTTTTTGGGGGGTCTAGTCTGTTTGGTGTTCTATAGGCTTCGTGTATCTTCATAGGCATTTCCTTTTTTAATTTGGGAAATGTCTTCTATGATATTGTTGAATATATTTTCTGTGTCTTTGAGTTGGTATTCTTCTCCTTCCTCTATCCCTATTATTCGTAGGTTTGGTCTCTTCATGGTATCCCAAATTTCTTGGACATTTTGGGTCATGACTTTGTTGGCTTTAGTGTTTTCTTTGACTGATGAGTCTATTTCTTCTACCTTATCTTCAACGCCAGAGATCATCTCTTCCATCTCTTGCATTCTGTTGGTTATACTTGCATCTGAAGTTCCTGTTCATTTCCTCAGATTTTCTATTTCCAGCATTCCCTCTGTTTGTGTCTTCTTCATTTTTTCTGTTTCCCTTTTCAGGTCTTGGACTATTTCCTTCATCTGTTTCATTGCTTTTTCATGATTTTCTTCCAGGGCTTTATTGTTTTCCTCTGCTTTATTTGTCCTTTCCTCTAGTTTTTTATAGCGTTCTTCCCATTTTTGTTTGCCTTTTCTTTGATTTCATTTGTGATTCCTTCTATACAAGCCTTTACTCTCTTCATGATGTTATTCATAAGGCTGGTTTCTTCTGCTTCTTCCATTTTTTGATGTTCAGTTCTAGCTGTTGGAGGATGGCTAGGTTCTGGTGATGGTGTATTGCTCTTCCTTTTGTTGTATGTACTTCTGCCGTGATGTCTGCCCAGCTCCTTGTGGATTCGTTCTTGGTCTTACCAGCGCACCTGGTCCAGATAGAGCTGATAGATTCAGCAAGCCTCTCTCTCTTGTCCAGATGGGAGCTCCAGGGTGGGATGGGATTTCTTGTCGAGATGGGAGGTCCAGGGCAGGATGGGAGCTGGGGGTTGGTCTCTAAGTCTCAGGAAGTGGCTGGTGTCTCGGGCGGATGGGCATAGGGCCAGGGCGCGGAGACTGCAGGGTCTCCTGGGGGTCTTGGAGAAGGGGAGCCTTCCCGGTGGGGCTGGAGAGGATCGTGTCCACTGGCCAGAACCTGGGGCCAAGTTGGGCAGGGCTTCCCCAGAATGGCTGGTGCCCAGGGATGGGATCTACACTGAGACCAGGCTCTCACCTCTTGTCCAGATGGGAGGTCCGGGACAGGATGGGAGCTGGGGGCTGGTCTCTAAGTCTCAGGAAGTGGCTGGGGTCTCAGGCAGATGGGCGTGGGGGCAGGGCGTGGAGATTGCAGGGTCTGCTGGGGGTTCTTGGAGAAGGGGAGTCTTCCTCCTGGGGGTGGAGAGGATCTTGCCTACTGACCAGAACTTTGTGCCAAGTTGGGCAGGTCTTCCCCGGAATGGCTGGTACCCAGGGATGGGATCTAGACTGAGCCCAGGCACTCACCTCTTGTCCAGATCTGTCTGGGCTCTTCTCATTCACAACTAATTTCTCAGCTTTAGCCAACCAGAACTGAGTATCCCACAAAAACAGAGGTTTCATTTAGTAGTTCAGATATTTGTTAATCATAGCTGATTATTCAGCCCCAGCTAACCTGGGCCACAGAATCTTAATTCAAAATAATAAATGCCCTTAATAGAGACTCTAAACTTCCCTCTGAAACTTCACAAGCCATGTTCCCATCTTCTGCATTGCCCTCAACATTCTTATATTCCAAGCTACTACAGAACAGCTTGCTGTTTGATAAACACTCAAAGGATTTTTTATACAATATTTCAATGTCCTTCCATAGTCCTCCTACAAAAAAACAAGGTCAGATCTGTCAAAGTAAGACCCCACTCCTGGTACCAACTTGTCTCTATTAGAGTTTCTATTGCTACAATAAAACAAGATGGCCTTAAACCAAGTTGGAGAGGAAAGGGCTTATTTGGCTCACACTTTCACATTTGAGTCCATCATTGCAGGAATCCAGGACAGAAATCATACAGGAACTGAGGCAGAGGCCATGGAGAGGTGCTGTTCACTGCCTTGCTCAGCCTGCTTTCTTATAGAACTCAGGACCACCAGCTTAGGAATGTCACCACCCACTTTGAGCTGGGCCCTCCCAATCAATCACTGATTAAGAAAATGCCCTATAGCTGGATCTCATGGAGACATTTTCTTTCTAGGGGTTGGGAGGCTTTAAGACAGGGTTTCTTTATGTAGCCTTGGCTATCCTGTAACTAACTCTGATGACCAGGCTGGCCTCAGACTCACAGATATCTGCCAGCCTATACCTCCCAAGTTCTAGGATTAAAAGTGTGCACCACCACTGCCAGCTTTAAAACATATACTTAATTGGGGTTCCCTTCTCTCAGATGACTTTAGCTTGTGTTAGATTCACAAAAAAACTATCAAGTGCAGGGTACTTGAGCTTAAAGGAGAGTGGACACATGCCTCATTCCTAACCCAGAAGCAATATCCAGTTGATAGCCAGCTGCTAATCAAAGTTTAGTTTCCTCCAAGGAAGTCTCACTGGGGAAACCAACTACTTTGAAAGGTAAGCTGCAGGTTCAACAGTAGATGACAGCAGAAAATGAACTCAGTGGCATCTTTGAATATTTCTTGTCTCACAATATCCTTTCAGGGTGTTTTAGTTTTTTGGTTGTTTGTTTCTTTATTTTTTCTTGTTTTGTTTTGTTTTGTCTTGTTTTGGTTTGTCTTCTTATTTGTTTCTTCTCTCGTTTTACCCTATTAGTTTCTTTGAGTATGTAAAATGGCTACCACATTACAGTTTTTATGGGTCTGAGAATGTGCAACCAAGTGGGTCTCTGATTTATCTGACTTTTCTTGGGCTCCTTTCCTTCTTTTTGTTTGTTTTGTTCAATCTAATGGGTTATTTTTTGTTTTATCTTAGTATATTGTATTTTATAATTATCTCATAAAATCTTGTTTATTTTCTAGTGATAGAAAAGGTTTGGATTCTGGGTTGTGTGTGTGTGTGTGTGTGTGTGTGTGTGTGTGTGTGTGTGTGTTGAGTGTGTTGTTATGTGCATATGTGTGGTGGTATTGTGTTCCCCAAAATATTGTGTACCTTAATAAACTTATCTGGGGTCAGAGACAGAACAGCCACAATATTAAACATAGAGGTTAGGCAGTGGTAGCACACGCCTTTAATCCTAGCATTCCAGAGACAAAAATCCCTCTGGATCTCGGTGAGTTCAAGGCCACATTGGAAATGGCCAGGCATGGTGACCCACACCTTTAATCCCAGGGAGTGGTGGTAGAAAGCAGAAAGGTATATAAGGCGTGAGGACCAGAAACTAGAAGCATTTGGCATGGGTAGGCATTTGGCCTGGAGAGGCCTTTGGCCTGGAGAAGCATGTGGCTGGTTAAGCTTTCAGGCTTCTAGCAGCAGTTCAGCTGAGACCCATTCTGGATGAAGACTTAGAGGCCTCCAGTCTGAGGAAACAAGACAAGCCGAGAAGTTGGCCAGGTGAGGGTAGCTGTGGCTTATTCTGTCTCTCTGACCTTCCAGTGTTCACCCCAATAACTGGCTCAGGTTTGGTTTTATTAATAAGAACTTTTAAGATTCATGCTACATCTGGCACCCAACATTAGTGGTATGAATTCTTGAAAAGACCCCAGCTACATTCAACCGGTTGTGGTGGCACACGCTGGTAGGATTTGCTGAAGGAGGCAGAGGCAGGAGGATCCCGAGTTTGAGGCCGGCCTAGGAGGCTTGCTAAGGAGAAGCTTCGGTCAGGACCTGGCTACAAACGGTGGCAGTGGGACCATGGAGGCAGTGGCTGCTGCTCCACGTTGCTGGCTTCTTCTCATCATGTTGGTGACTGCAATGATGCTGCTACCTGGGACAAAGGGTTTACCACTGTTTGTTCAGAGAAAAATTGCCAGGACCATCATGTTACAAGAAAGCATCGACAAAGGTCAGTTTGGAAAAGGTTGGCAAGACAAATGGTGGGGAGAAATTGCTGTGAAGATTTTCTCTTCTAGGGAAGAATGTTCATGGTTCTGAGAGACAGACATTTATCAGACTGTGATTACTCCAAACCACAGAGGAGGCACCAAAAAAAAAAAAAATCTGCAGTGAACCATGACCACACCTAACAGGGACTTTGAAATCTCCAAAAAGGTGACGGAATCCCACAATGATGATTCCACAAAGACTATGGTAAAGCTATTAAGCTGATTAACACCAAGGAAAGATCAACTTTGGACTACAAATTGTTTAGGGACAATTTCGAGATGACTAGCTGAGATGATCCAGCCTGACAGACTACTCGAACAAGGACTTGTGACAAGCCCTGAACATTCCTATTATACAGAAACTGGACAAATGATACAGGACTTGACAATTAACCTAAAAATTTTCTTTTCAAGATTCCCTAAAGATATCTTCACCCCTAGAAAGAAAAAAGAAAAAGAGAAAAAAGATATGAGATAGATCACCAAATCTACTCTGAGAAAAAAGATAAAGAAAAATAGGATAAATAGGTAGATCACTGAATCTACACTGAAGAAAAATGGGGGAAGATATAAAAATGACAAAAGGTAGACTACTGAATGTATTATGAAAAGAAAAAAGAGAATATGGATATGATAAGATAAAAAGGGAGATTATGGAATCTACTTTTAAAAAGGGACTACTTGTTTTAAATAAGATAAGTAATGAAAATTTTTTGGTCTGAGTTTATCAGATGTTACTGGACTGGACATTGTTAATATAATGGACTAGACATCGTTAATGTAATCTTGACTATATGTATTGTATATACTTATTGGATAGTTTTTCTTGTATTAGTTATAAGCTTTTTTAATTTTAGACAAAAAGAGAGGAAATGTGGTGGTATTGTGTTCCCCAAAATATTGTGTACCTTAATAAACTTATCTGGGGTCAGAGACAGAACAGCCACAATATTAAACATAGAGGTTAGGCAGTGGTAGCACACGCCTTTAATCCTAGCATTCCAGAGACAGAAATCCCTCTGGATCTCTGTGAGTTCAAGGCCACATTGGAAATGGCCAGGCATGGTGACCCACACCTTTAATCCCAGGGAGTGGTGGTAGAAAGCAGAAAGGTATATAAGGCGTGAGGACCAGAAACTAGAAGCATTTGGCATGGGTAGGCATTTGGCCTGGAGAGGCCTTTGGCCTGGAGAAGCATGTGGCTGGTTAAGCTTTCAGGCTTCTAGCAGCAGTTCAGCTGAGACCCATTCTGGATGAGGGCTCAGGGCATCCAGTCTGAGGAAACAAGACCAGCTGAGGATCCGGCGAGGTGAGATAGCTGTGGCTTATTCTGTCTCTCTGACCTTCCAGTGTTCACCCCAATACCTGGCTCAAGTTTGATTTTATTAATAAGAACTTTTAAGACTCATGCTACACATATGTGTCCTTGGAGACCCAAAGAGGACATTGATCCCTTGGAGATACTGTTACAGGGGGTGTGAACTACATTTTATGAGGGCTGTGTATTGAACTTTGCCAACTTGCAAGAGCAGTACATGATTGTGTCTGCTGAGACATGTCTCCAGCTTCTGCAATATTCTGCAATATCTGTTTATTGAAACATCCCTCTCACTCCTAAGTTCTACTTCTCTAACTCCAAGGATGCATGAGGATTCTGAAGTCTTCCCCCTACAAGGGGTAGCATTGTTTTGCCTTCATCTGCAAACATAAGGTCACAAACTTCCTTCAGTTTCTCCAATAATCAATTGTTGTCAAAGTCTTTCATTCACTAAGATATCAAAAAGAAATGTCTGAGTTAATTTCAAATCTTATTACATATTAGAGACAAAGAGAACACTTCCTCTCTTCACTAAGGTCCAAAAGTCAAGTCCTCTGAAAATAAGTGGCTGAGTGGAAGGTTATGGGAGACAATACAAAAAAAGTAGTATACATGACACTGATAAACAACACCATTAGAAGAAACAGTGAGTTACTAGCTAATGAATAATCTTGCATTGTATCCTAATAGGTGATTCTGTACCAAAATTATATTTGTCAGTTAAAATTTAAGAAATTTGAGTTCTGAAAAATGTTTTCTCCCTTAACTTTTGTAGAGAATTTCTCTCTGGTCTTAGCAAAATGATGTAACACTTGGGGACAAAGATACATCCCAGCAAACCAGCACTGGAGGCTAAGATGGAGAAGACCTCCACAGCCACCATTACCTTTCCCTTGGTACTGTGGTAGACAGGGAGAAAAGTGACCCAGACACTGCAGAACAACAGCATGCTGAATGTCAAGAATTTGGCTTCATTGAATGTGTCAGGGAGATTCCTGGCCAAGAAAGCCACAGTGAAGCTCCCCAGGGCCAGAGAGCCCAGGTATCCTAAGACAGAATAGAAAGCAGTTACTGAGCCCTTGTTACATACAATGATGATGTGGCCATGCTCAGAATGTGCATCAATGTCAACAGAGGGAGCAGAAGCTCCCAGCCAGATTGAACAGAGAATAATTTGGATGATGATGCAGATGGGAATGATGTAGGTTGGTGCCCCTGATACCAGGAGCCACTTCATCCTTCTTCCAGGAGTAGTGACTTTGAAAGCCAAAACCACAGTAATTGTCTTGGCCAACACAGTGGAAATAGCCACAGTGAATGAAACTCCATATGTTATTTGCTGCAGCATGCAAGTGACTGAGTTGGGATGGCCAATGAAGAGCAAGGAACAGAGGAAACAGAAGATGAGGGAGATGAGCAGGATGTAGCTGAGAGTGAGGTTATTGGCCTTCACAATGGGAGTCTCTTGGTGCTTCACAAAGATACCAAGAACCAGAATGGTGAATGCAGACAAACACAAGGCCATACAGGACAGAGTCATCCCCAAGGGGTCATCAAAGGCTAGAAAGGTCACATCTTTGTAGAGGCAATGGTTCTGTTCTGCATTGGCATACTGGTCCTCTGGACACTTCATACACTGATCCATATCTGATGCAGAAAGCAAAAGTATTGTTAGTGCAACTTCAGCATTTCTTATGGATAGGCCACTCCAGTGTATTTTGGAAACTTTACAACATCCACATACTTTATTGATAAAGACATAATTGAGACTTTTCTGAAGAGCAATGCTTCCATTTCATAATGCCTACCTTCTTCAAGGACAAACACCAATCCTATTGATACACTATAATATGAATCTTTTTCTCTGAATTAGAAGTGATGCCCTCATGAGAGATGGAGACTTTGTCTTATCCAGGATGAAAACTCTTATACCTTTTTTTTATTCCCATGTGATCATCACCAAACACATGAGTAGCTGAGCAACAACAAATAGAATCTATTGTGTGTGTGTGCATGCAAGTGCATATGTATGTGAAAGCAGTAAATGAAAATGAGTGTTTGAAAATAGTAAATGAAAAAGAGCTCATGAGTTTGAGAGTTTTTGATGCGTGTGATGTATGGGAAATACAATGGGAAGAGAGGGAGGATTTATAATGATGTATGAAATTCTAAAGATAAATTAATTAAATATGATGCCCTTAGTTGTGTCCTAATCAGGGAACAGGGACACTAAACAGTTTATAAAATGAAATAATCCTACTATTAATGTAGAAAACTCTATACACAAATAGCACCCAGAAGTCTTGTATCTTATACCACCTCTTTGTGAGCACAGAGTACCTACTTCCTTCCCTAATTTACTTCTATATGAGACCTGTGTGGGGACCTGTGCCCACACTTTGCCCCTGGGTATTCTTGAGGAGTGACGGATAAGAGATTTAGATAGAAATATAGAGGGAAGAGAGAGAGAGAGAGAGAGAGAGAGAGAGAGAGAGAGAGAGAGAGAGAAACACAGGATAGCCTTAGAGGGCCCTAGTTCCTAATCCACCAGCCCAGAAATTCATTCCAAAGGGCTTGTAAAAAATGCCAAGTGGGGGAGGCAAAAGACCTCCCCCTTGCTAGATACAACCAAGTATAGACCCTACCAAACACCTAGTACCCAGACCTGAGGTCCAATCATCATCTTATGCAGTCCTGCTGGTAAAGCAAGCTCAGATATCACTAGTAAACCTCTGTGGGCTCCAACAGACCTGGGTTCTACTAATTTACTCAATGGTGAAGGAGTTATTAGTAAAACAGCATGAAAAAGACAACATGAGAACTCCCAAGTGAGAGTGGTAACACAGAATATTTGAATTGAAAAATAATACCCCATTTATAAGTTGGAATTTCCTCCACAGCAAATAAGGGAAATATGATTGTAATTGTGCTAAATTGTGGATAATAATGGAGAGCAATAATGTGCTTTTAAGTCATTCCTTGAATAAAACCAACCTAGCATTTATGGCCAGCTATGATTACATTTTTTGTTTGTTGTTCTTTAAGGGGCTGGAAAGATGGCTCAGCTGTTAAGAACATGGTCTGCTCTTACAGCGGGCCTAAGTCCAGTTCTCAGTACATGTGAAGTGCCATATTACTACCTGTAACTCTGGTACAAAGGGCATCAGATGCCTCCAGTGGCCTTCAATAGACTTGGCCCTGAATTGACTTACTACCCTCTACATATGCCCAATTCAAATATTCATAAACATAAAATTTTTGTTTATTTTTGTTGGTATTTATTAATATAAATGCCCTTTATAGTTATTATCTTAAATCAATTTTATTACAATCTGTGTATTTTTTACACATGTGTGTGAGTGGTGTGTGTGTGTGTGTGTGTGTGTGTGTGTGTAAAGTGCAAGTTGTCAAAAAGGCATCTTGTAGGAGTTGGCTTCATCTCATTTCAATGGGCTTCCTGCAATGAGTTCAGGTCATCAGACTTGTGGCAAGAGATTTACCTGCTAACTCTTCACATTGACCCTAAAAATCTTTTTTTTAAAGATTGAGTTATTTATTATGTACTGTGCTCAGCCTGCATGTATGCCTGCACATAAGAAGAGTGCAGTGAATTTCATTACAGATAGTTGTGAGCCACTATGTAGTTTCTGGAAATTGAACACAGGACCTCTGGAAGAACATCCCATGCTCTTAACTGTTGAGACATGTCTCCAACGCCCCAAATGTATTTTTATAATGTTCTTTGCATTACAGACAATGACTGGCAATAAAAGTCAAAAACAAGCCGCGCGTTAGTGGCGCACGCCTTTAATCCCAGCACTCGGGAGGCAGAGGCAGGCAGATCTCTGTGAGTTCGAGGCCAGCCTGGGCTACCAAGTGAGCTCCAGGAAAGGCGCAAAGCTACACAGAGAAACTCTGTCTCGAAAAACCAAAAAAAAAAAAAAAAAAAAAGTCAAAAACAATTCTGGACTCTCTTTTGAATTTGGCCATCTCCAAATCAATAACCAGTTGACTTATATGGATTGTGTATGTCAAACTATCATTGGAATAATTGTGGCTGTTTCTTTTCACTACAAAACTATTTTATCTGTATTATTGTGACATTCATTGCTACTGTGTACAAAAATCTTAAGTGGGACACCTGTCTTTCTCTACACCAAGTGTCCATACTTTTCCTCATTTTTTTTATATGAAATCAAGTGCTGTCTCATGTTTAGCTGTTTCTAGTAATTTTACCCACAGTTACTACTCTTTAGTCACCACAACCTACAATGTCATCAGTCTCAAAACTCTCTGAGAACCTCCCTCAAATGGAAGTAACAGCACTTGCATCTTCCCAAAGTTTCCTTAGCAGGCTCCCATTGCAGCCTTATGGTTCCACCCTGAATTCACATCCTCATGCTGTCTTCCCCACCCACCTGTCAGCTAAATGAAAACACAAAATACTAGCCATTCATCAAATGCTGTATAAACAGCATGCCCACCACCACACAATACTTATTTACCATCACAACACATGGTGACTCAATATCTCTCTTTGTCAGCAGTGTTTGTGGGCAGTGGCAAGAACAAGGTGTGTAGGATTCATGACTTCACTGGCAGGAGATGACTCAACAGTTAAGAGTACTTATCAGTAGCACAGACACTGAGGGCGACAATTAACAAGTGGGACCTCCTGAAACTGAGAAGCTTTTTTAGAGCAAAGGACACAGTCAATAAGATCAAACGACAGCCTACAGAATGGGAAAAGATCTTCACTAACCCCATATCTAACAGAGGGCTGATCTCCAAAATACAGAAAGAACTCAAAAAGCTTGACATCAAAATACTGAACAATCCAATTAAAAAATGGACTACAGAGGTTAACACAGAATTCTCAACAGAAGCATCTAAAATGGCTAAAAGGCATTTAAGGAATTGCTCAACATCCTTAGTCATCAGGGAAATGCAAATCAAAACAACTCTGAGATTCCATCTTATACCTGCCAGAATGACTAAGATCAAAAACACTGAAGACAGCTTATTTTGGAGAGGATGTGGGGCAAGGGAAACACTTTTCCATTTTTGGTGGGAATGCAAACTTATACAGCCACTCTGGAAATAAGTATGGCGGTTTCTCAGAAAATTGGGAATAAGTCTTCCTCAAGACCCAGTTATAACACTCGGGCATATACACAAGGAATGCTCAATCTTACCACAAGGACATATGCTCAACTATGTTCATATCAGCATTATTTGTAATAGGCAGAACCTGGAAACAGCCAAGAGGCCCCTCAACTGAAGAATGGATAAAGAAAATATGGCACATATACACAATGGAGTAACACTCAGCAGTAAAAACAATGATATCATGAAATTTGCAGGCAAATGGAAGGAACTAGAAAATATCATCTTGAATGAGGTAACCCAGACTCAGAAGGACAAACATAGTATGTACTCACTCATTAGTGGATACTAAATGGGAGGGAAGGGATGGCCAGACTGCAACCCACAACTCCAGAGAGGCTAGCTCACAGGGAAAGACCCTAAGAGGAACACATGGATGACCAGGTGAAGGAGAAGTGGGTGAGATCTACATGAGTGGACTGGGTGTGGGCGGTGGCAGAGGGTGAGGAGAGGGGGATGAGAACATAGGGGAATGGGAAGGTCAAGATGGAACAGAGACATAGTGGAAGGGCAGGGAGGAAGATACCATGATAGATGAGGACATCATGGGAATAGGAAGAGGCAGGGTGTTGGGGAGGCTCTCAGGAATCCACAAGGTTGACCCACTTTGGTCTGCTGGCAGTGGTCCAGAGGGTGCCTGGACCGGTCTACTCTAGTGACCAGCCTAGCAAATAACCTAGCTGTCATCAAAGAGCCTTTGTCCAGTGACTGATGGAGGCAGATACAGAGATCCACAGTCAGGCACCAGGCTGAGCTCCAGGAATCCAATTGATGAGAGAGAGGAGAGATACTGCAGGTGAGGGACGTCGAGATCATAATGGGAGGACTTGGACAGATGACCGGCCACACTAGTGGAAGCCCATGTACTGTGGTCTAGTGGTTGTGGAACCCCGATGGGACTGGACTAGGCCCTCTGGATACAGAAGATGGTTGTTTGGCTCGAACTGTTTTGGGGGGGGCACCCAGGAAGGGGGATCGGGATCTGTCCCTGGTCTATGGGCAGGCTTCTGGAATCTGGTGCCTGGGGTCTGACCCCATGCACAGCCTTTGGTGCAGTGGGAAGGGACTTGGACCTGCCTAGGCTCAGTGTGCTGGCCTCTGCTGACTCCCCATGGGAGACCTCAATTTGGGGGATGTGGGGATGCAGGGTGGCTTGGGAAAGAGGGCTGGGGGTGGGAGGAGGGAGAAGGGGGGATCTGTGAATAGTATGTGGAGAGATTAGAAAATTTCTTAATAAAGAAAAGTGGGAAAAAAAGAGAGTTTACAGCTCTTGCAGAGAACAAGTGTTTGGACTCAGCATCTATGAGGAAGCTTATACCTATCTGTAATTCAAGGTCCAGGGTCTTGTATGCATTATTTTGGTCTCCACAATCTCCTGAATATAAACTTACACAGGAATATATACATACATTCAAAGAGGATAAATGAATAACCAAATACTTACAAAGACTCATGACTCCATTTTAGTCTACATGTACCTTTACAGGTATATAGTCATTCGGACAGTATAGTGTAGAATTCCCTCACAGGGCTGTTTGATTTTTCAAGACACTTTCTTTTACAAAATACTACCAGCAATGATTTTACAATGAGTCAAAGATATATGTGAAGACACAGGTTGTTATGTATAAGGACATTATTATTGATCACATACTTGTAAAAACAAAATTAGGAAAGGAATAGATTTTATTTGTGCTGTAAAAGGGCCACAGAACTTACTAGGTCCCCAGACCCTCCCTAGATCAACTGACTCCGTGATAGAAGTACAACTCAGACTATAAAACTCACCACCTAGCAGCACCACCTGCCAAACTGAAGCTAATCCATCATAGTCCTTATAGTTCTGGGAAAGTCTCAAAATGAACTAACTTCACTTTTTAGATTCTGTAGATCTGCTTTTGTCTCACTGTTCTTGGTAACTGAAGTATGTCAACCCAGAACATGGTTCTTTTGCTTCAAATCTCACCCTGAGAAAGGCTCAGTGCTACACTGGTGTCCTGCACATCAACTGTAGATGACATCCAGCTAATGATGACTTTATTTGGCTTAAACCTATGTCTGAGCAGTCTTCTCTGGTGAATACCACACAGCAGTGCAGCACCCTTCCAGGTCCCTTTGAAAGTGCAGTGTGGATAGCAGAAATCAGTCAATCTGAAGGATTTCTCCCTGCAGTAAACATTTACCTGTCTCATTGGAAATCTCATTTGCTGGGCAGGGGGTGCAATCAAAACAGCAGGCTGCCATTCCTTCTTGATGGATTGTCCTGAATCCAGGGGGACAATCAACACTGCACACAGCAGAGGGCATCTGAGGAAAATCAGACAGATGCTGGGCCAGGAGTTTGACTACTCCTTCAATAGTTATAGCATCTCATCATGTTGAGAAGTTAACAAGTTTATTTCTATACATGACCTGAGTGAACACATTTCTTTCAGTACTTTATACAAGGCCACACATGAATATGTGAGAACAAATTGATGAAGTATTGAGGTGCTTCCGAACTACTAAAAGTTCAGGAAGATCTAGGAGTATATGTTGTCTCCACTGGAATGCCTGAACTGAACACTCTACCCACCCATAGTGTAGCTTAGCTTTGTCAACTTGACACAAAGCAGAGATACAAGAAAAAAGAGAAACTTAATTGAGAAATTGTCTCCATCTAATTGGCCTCTGGTCATATTGGTGACCCATTTTTTTTAGTTGCTCATTAATTCTGGGAATCACCACCACACTTGGTTCCATTTCTGAATTTAGCAAGAATGCTTTGAGTTTCTCTCCATATAGTACAATGTTTTCTATGTTTTGTCTTAGAGAAACTTATTTTGTCAAGAAATACACTTTTTATTTTTCAAGGGTATATTATGTTTCTTTGTTTGCTTTCTCTGAAGGGATGCTGGACATTGCTCAAGACCTTTTCTGTATCTTTTTCAATGAGCGTACAATTTCTATTCTAGCATATATTTATGTGACATATTATACTTGATTGATTTGCAATGTTTTCTATTCTAGCATATATTTATGTGACATATTATACTTGATTGATTTGCAATGTTGAACCAGGCTTATATCCCTGTAATAAAATCATCTTGTGTATAGAGACTGATCTTTCTGATGTGCTGTTTAGACCTGTTTGCCAGAATTTACTTAATAATTTCTCCATCCATGTTCATTGTTTAGAGTACAATTTTCTACTTTCTGATTCATTTTAACTGGAATGGTCTATTTTCTTTATTTCTGAGACTTTGTTTTTTTATTAGTGCAGTATTTACCTTCTGATCAACACAGTATTGTTTGTTTAAAAAAAATACCTTGTCTGTGTCCTTTGGTTAGAGAGTGGGATTCTTCAAATTCAGTTATTAATGAAAGTTATTTAGTGATTACTGTCAATTTGTGTTTTTGTAAGATTTGATGTATTTCAAACCTTTGTTTTTCTGTCTAGTGATCTAGTGTAGTCTACACATTCCTGTGACATCTACTGATTAACTTAATATTCAGTGTGAAGGATTGTGAAGTGTAAAGACACTCTGGAAATGTTTTCCTTAGTGATGTTCCAGTAGCTATATATTCCTGTAATTTGTGGTCACCATTACAAGTTTTTCTATCTTCCTGAAATTATGAAGGACAGCTTTGTTGGGTATAGTAATTGAAGTTGAAAATTTTGTCTCTGTTTGAAACACATAATTGATACTCCCTCCTTTTAAAGTGTCTATGAATAAAGCTACTGTTATGATGAGGACTTTCAATGAAATTGACCTTCTCTCTTGTAACCTAAAATTCCTGTTTATTCTGCATAATTGAGATTTTAAGTAATATTCTAAAAAGGCAGGTTCTTTTCTGAACCTGTCTGTTAGGACTTCTGACAGCCTACTGTATCTGGATGGCCATATTTGCACAGCCCCCCCCAGCATTTGGTAAAATTTTGGCTGTCATTTTATTAGAAATACCTTTGGTCCTTTCACATGTTGTCCTCCTCTTGGGCCTGTGCTTTCTTAATTTGGTCTTTTACTGATGTCCTCTAAGTCTCTTGTGTTTTCTTCATCCTTCCTTATTGTTTTATCTATGTCATAGTTTGAATTGTAATTCAACTGTCTTGTTTCAAGTCTCGATAGCCTGTCTTCTACTTGAGATATTCTCTTAGTAAGACATTTTATACAGTTTGTTATTTGAATTGCTGTGTCTTTCATTTTCAGAATGTTAGTATGAATTCTTCATTGTTACTGTACCTTTATTGAATTTTTGTCACATCTTCACTCTATTCCTTATTATTTGCAAGTGTTTGTGATCTAATTGGATTGTCCTTAGGGGTAATTTGTATGCTCTTTGATTTCTAGAAGATTCTTACAATTATTCTTTGCAGTCTTTGTTTAGTATGTCATTGAGTTCACTGTCACTTAAGCCTATGATTGTATCATTTGGAGTCCTGCTGCCGCACTCTTTGCAAGTTTCATTTCTGCTTACAATTTGCATATCTAGAATATGGCACATATTGGTTTGTTTTTAGTCCTCCCTATCCTTTTGGTTAATGTTTTTGTAATGTTCGTTCAAGTTAGGCCTGGTAGAAGCAGGCTTGTGATTTCATGCTCACCTCTGATCTAGTGGTACAGGCTAGTAGCTAAAATTTCAACCCGTTTGCTCTGTTCTCTGAGCATAATTTTCTCATCACTGTGAAAATATAATATTAAATCTTGATTTAACTCTATCTGAGCAACTTGAGATATCACTGCAGATTAAGTTTGCACACTTTCTGGAAGTAAACCCCTTTCAAATTCAACAAACAAAACTGTAGTAGGCAATGTAATTCACATACTATAAAACAAGACACATCAGAATCAATACCTATAATATAATATATCTGGGGACACATAATGGGATATTTTATTTACAAATTTTTTCAAAGCCAAATTATAATTATGAGTGCCTCTCCAGCCAAAAAAGGAAACAATACAAATCTTTGTTTGTTTGCTTGTTTGAATGAGTTAGGCAAGAATTAAGGTGCAAAGCAATGCTCTTCTAATGAAGGATTCATTTGAACTTATGATTGAGGGCTGGAGAGGTGGCTCAGCAACATATCACACTTGCTGCTCAATCCCCCAACTCCTACACATAGGCCCAAAATTGTCTTCAGTTCCTGGGTATCATAATCCCTCTCCAGGCATACTTACATACCTAATACTCATATGAAACAGATATATACAGGCAAAACATCCATATACATAAAAAGTCTAAAAACCAAGTTATAATTAATAAAATATCTAAGGTGGCCCATGAAAATATGAATATATTGTTAGACAAGTAGGCTATCCAAGTTTAGGAAATCCTAGTCAACGTACTTGAATAAATTTATAGAATATAAATTAATTACTTGCATATCTGTTCTTGGTTCCAAATCTTTCCTTACAAATAGCTTCAGTCTTTCCCGCATGTGGATTAGAGATTCAACAGAAGAGAAGAAAATCAATGGGCAGCAATCAGAAAGGTACCAAGAGAATATTGATAAATTTACTGGGAATAATGTCAAATGTTGATCATATCTACTTTTATATTTGTTTATAAATAAGAGTGTTTCTGATATGATAAAAATATATCATATGTTTTAGATTTTCAAAAACTTACCAAAAAATCACATATTTAAAATCTGAAGGGAAGAAACATCATCTAGAAGTTTAAAATTGAGTCTTTACATGATCATCCATCTAATTTCACTAAGTCACAGAGAAACCCAAATGGCCTCATTTGACAGTGGCTACAACTCTGAAGTGTACATCAATACATTTTGGTCAGACCCACCTGTCTACTTCCTGTGGTCCACTCTATCATATCTTCATATAAATGGAGCTGTTGACCATGTGGAAAATATGGCTTAAACTCTCCTATTTTCACCTTAAGTCCAACACCATGGGGGAAATTACAAATGTGGTAAATGCCATACTTGGCTTGCAGTTTTTCTTTCTGATTCATATTTATTACATCTCCAGCAGGATTAACAAAGTGCATATTCTGCAGAAATATGTGAAGCTGAAAGAGAGGCAACATTCTTTATTCTATATTCCTTTAACTTAAGTCTGAAAATGTTTTGATTTCATCCTAAGGCAACTTTATTGAAGGTGCCCAAGGGAGAAACTCAATGAAAGCATGTGAATAAATGAAATCATTGTGTTCCTAGAATTTTAGTTCTCTCAGGGGAAACAATCAAACACAAACCCAGACAAACACACAACATCAAACATAAATATGCACCATAAACACACACACAAACACTTCCACACAGACACCCATGCAGAGGCACATATATAACACAGACACACTCATTCACACATACACCCTAACACACACATACAGACAGATCTAAGCAATCAAATACATACAGAGACACAGAAGCATATAGGCACATAAAGAAAAAAAACACAAAGAGAGAGAACACTCTGATAAAAAATTCACAAAGTGACACACACAACAATTATATGCTCATATACACAGTCACGAACAAACACAGGAGAGAGATATTCATACATGCAAAGTAGCACATCTATACACATGCATACAAAGTCACAGAAATGCATGTAGACAACTACAAAGACACAAACACGTACACAGAAACAAACACAAAAACATACAGAAAATCAGATGCAAATATACTCACACACACAGGTGTGAACTGAATCAGCACTATTTCCTGTAATACAACTTTCAGACACTCAAGAGGGATAAGGTCCCCAGAGCCTACAGTGGTGTCAGAATCAGGTGAGTAAACTTATGCAAACCATCCCTTATAGTGAACACTACATACATGACAAATACTAGTTTCAGCATGTGAGAAACACTTTAAAGACTATAACATTGATGTCACCAAGTACCATCCATTGGAAGATACAGTACCTGTGAGCAGTCAGAATCCACTTCTCTCAGAGTGTTGATTGGCTGGTTTTCTACTTGTTGAACAAGCATTTCATGGAGAGCATTGGCCATAGCATACACAGCATTGTATATATTATAAGCATCATCACTAAAAGCCATGTCAAAACTCTGTAGCATTAACCATTCCAGTGAGACGTTCGATGAGCAGTTCTCCAGTGTCTTACAGTTAGAGGTGGAGGCTTCACAGCTAAAGTACATCCACCCCAGTCCTGCCAGGAATATGTCTGTGTATTTGGAAGGGTTCAGTGTCTGAACAAAATTTTTAAAACCAGAAATCTCAGCATGGTGGTGTGCAAAAGCAAGAGTCCCATGGAATGAGTCAAGGGTAAAGTCTCTCTTACTTGTAATGACATCCCACTGTGAGGTGGTGACCCATATTCTCTGTATACCCTGTGATATCCACAGTCTAAAGCACACAGCTAGAGTACTGTCTGTGTCACCATAAATGATAACAACATTTGTGGATGAGGTCTCAATTTGCTTATTATACACTTCAGCTCTTGACATGTATAACTCCATGTTGACTGGGATCACCATCACAAAGGCTAAGCAGACTCTTTGGACTTCAGTTTCTCCTCTCAGATCTGAGAGAAATTGGAGACCCTGGTCATCATCTGAGATGGCCAGCCCAACCCAGTTCCAGTTGAAGTGAAGCATCAAAGAGACCATGGCCAGGGACAGAGCTATGTCCTTGGTGGCCATCTGATACAGATTGGGAAACTGTTCATGATCACTCAGGATAGGATAGAAAGGTCCATAGGTGAGCTGAAGGACATGAAACACAGGGAGCAGCATGAGGTAGAAGACTGTCAGAAATCTCAATGGAAGCCCTGAGGTGTGTGAAGCACCAGTTTGAAAAAACAAGAAGGGCAATTTTTCCTATTACTACAGTTATACTACAGAGTTAGAAACCTGCAAAATATCACTTTCTACAGTTTGTTCAAGGAATTTCTCCTTGACTGCTAATTCTTCTTCTCATCTATATCTCAAACAATGAATTAGGAATGTCCCATTGAGTTCATGATTAATTACACTTGAACTTGATTTACATGAATTTGAAGCCAATCTCCCCCTTATACTCTCCTCAGCATCAGGCTTAGCCAAATAATGAGAAAGATTCCATACTTTCCCACCCAAACAACCTCACCTGTGGATATTTGCAGAACTGCAAAAAATGTGCCAGGCTTATGGATGGTGCTAACATTGGTCCTGTAATCATTACCCAACATTTGGTCTTACGTTTACAGATGTAGTTAATGGGAAGTCTATGCCTTTTTGCAGCAAAGTATATAAAATTTTGAAATGCTTGTTTATCATGATAATTGTCAGTGAAGAAGTGAAATATGAGAGACACATTTGGTAAAAGATAAAGATTCCTGTTGATTTCGTCCACAGCAAAAGCCAAAGGCAGAGCAAACTGGTGGTTTGCAGGTAGTATTCTGAAAGTGAAGGCACGGGGTTTAGTATGGATAAGGCTCTATAGATGAGTGCTTTGTAGTTAATACAAGGACTATCATGCATTCAATGTCATTTTCAGATATAGCCTGACAAATACCCCTGTGTTGTAAGGTTGGAAAAACAGGAGATGCTTGGGAGCTTGACAAACCCTAAAAAGTTGATGAGAGTGGATGTCACAAAAATGAGAAATGTGCTCTTGTCCACTTTGACAGAGAATTTCATCTTGGCAATTTGAGCAGTGAATGCACATTTGATAAATGATATGTGTGTGTATCTGCAGGAAGCTTGAGAATGCAGTTTTCTTGGGGACCAGAGGAGGAAGCTGAATCCTACAGAGCTGGAATTTTAAGTGGTTTTGAGGTGCCTGCCAACATGTGTGGTTGAAACTGAACTCAGATCCTTTGACAGATCAGCAAGTGCTCTCAACTGCTGACTCGTGTCTACAGCCCCAGTTTATTACTCCTTTCTATATTCTAGATATTCTTCAGTCTAGTACAGCCAGTAGATATTTTCCCATATGTGTGGGCTGCCTCTTAACATGCTAAAAACATTTTTTAATGAAAAAAAAAAGTTTTATGCAATCACACTTGTTAAAATGTGGTCTTATTTCCTGAGTTATTCTATATATTTAGATGTTTTCTCCATGTTTTCTTTATCAGATTCATACTTTCTGGGCTTACACTAATGTCTGTGATCCATTTGGACTTGATTTTGGAACAGGACAATGGTTGGAAGATACTTCTTTTCAACCTCTGGTTGGCAGGTTTTCCACTAGCATGTCTTGAGTAGGCTGTCTCTTCTCCATTTTATATATGTGGGGATTGCCTACTATTAAATTGAATTTTTTCCTAGAGTGTATTTTGATAATGTTTTTTCTCTTCACCCAGTTTCTTCTGGGTCCTCCTCACCTACCTACCTACCTACCTTTACATTGTTTTTTCTCTATTTTTGTTTAAAAACAAAACCAAAAAGAGGAGAAAAAGGGCAAAGAAAACACCACAAGGGCGTTTAGGGATTTAGCTTAGTAGTAGAGCACTTGTCTAGCAAGGGCAAGGCTCTGGGTTTGGTTCTCAGCTCCGTAAAGAAAAAAAACATAAAAATAAAATTAAAATAAACATCAAAAACCAAATAGCCATCTTTTTCCATAAGTTGCTGTGTGAAGTGTCTCTTATGACAATAGGTCTAGACATCAGTTTATGAATATGAAGGAATATCATTAGAAATCATTCCATTGACTGTTTTTCCATTTTGTTTGGTTCTATTCTAGGTCTCTGGGATATCCTGATTCTGAGTCCTGGTCCTCTCATGGTATGTGTCTCCAGCTGTGCCAGTCATCTGTTGGTCACTCCCACAATTTCTGCACCATCTTTACCCCAACATATCTTGTAGGTGGGACAAATTGTAACAGCCAAACATTAGCAGAACATGGGGAATACTACAGAAGAGGGAGAGGAAAGATTGTAGGATCCAGTGGTGTTAAGGGCACCACAAGAAAACCCACAGAATCAACTAACCTGGGCTTTGAAGGGCTCATAGAGACTGAAAGGACAACCAGGGACCTACATAGGACTGACCTAGACTCCATGCCTGTATGTTACAATTGTGTAACTTGGTCTTCGTGTAGGACTCCTAGCAGTGAGAACAGGGGAATGTCTCTGACTCTGTTGCCTGCTTTTTGGAACCATTTATCCTGCTGACTGTCTGATCCAACCTTGGTTTAAGAGGCGGTGCCTGCTCTCACTGCAGCTTGATATACCAGGACTCACTGATATCCATGGGATTCCTACATATATCTAAAGAATAACAGTGAAGTAGGATTATATGTGGTGAGGTTGCAGAATAAAGAGGGGGGACCTAGGAAGAGGGAAGGGAGGGGAAGCTTTGGGTGAAATGTAAAATCAAGAAAATAAATAAATAAAAATATAATAATAAATATAAAAAAATGAAAAAGAAACAAATACACAAAGAAGACCACGGGAAGTAAATTATGACAAAAAGTCTACAAAAATACCATTCTGTCCATTTTGTATTATTCAACCATTCCTGTGCATGGGACTGGTCCTGAAATGTGTCTAATAATATACTCAGTGAGACTCCACAGGAGAAAACAGATTTTCCCTTTCAAAGCAAGTATCAATTTCACATAGCTTCTTTTTTAGGGGTGAGAATGGTGTGCACTTGCCCCTCACAATTATGAGACACCATCTGAACCTGTACCATTTGAAACACAATAGGACTTGAGCATGATCACACAGTGTGGTTGAGCTTATATATGTATCAACCATTGTGTCTGGAAGACACTGCTTCCTTGGAGTTATCCATCACCTTTGACTCATAATTCTGTCTGTCTCCTCTTCCGCACAGATCTCTGAGCCTTGAGTTGAAGGAATTGATGAGACAACTCACTGAAGACAATGTGCTCTGAAGTTCCTCACTCTCTGCACACTATGCAGTTGTGGATTTCTGTGTTAGTTCCCATCTACTACAAGAAGCATCTTCTCTGATGAGAGCTGAGTGATGCACTGATCAATGAGTATAGCAGAATATCATTGGGATTCTTTTTGTTGCTGAGTTTCTTAAACAGAATGTTAGTACGAGATTTTCCCCTATGTCTTTCACTTGTATACTCTGAGGTTCTGGGAATCTTTATCTATGTCAGGTCAAGTTCCATTTTATGGAGCGGACTTTAAATCCAGTCAGACATTGATTGGTTAAACCCCTAATATTTATGCCATTATTGTACTTATGCATCATGCAGGCAGGACACTTGTAGATCACAAAGTCTGTAGCTAGACTGGTGGTTACAATTTTCTTCTGGTAGAATGCAGAATACCTTCCAGTACCACAAATGCAAGTCAGTGGTGGTGAAGGCTTTAGGTAAGCACTAGCTTGACTTCTCCATGTTAAATGAAATAATAAGTGGTGTCTTCTGCAATAAAGCCTTACCAGAAACTTGTTTAGAATAACTCATAGCCTTGGGAATAGCCAATGATGTTTGGTAGTTTCCATGGATCCCCTTTGGCCAATGACTCACCAAGATATGTAACCCATTCCTGGCACTAGATAAATATTTGATGCAGAAAATATCTAGCTGGGGCACTGTTCCCCCCTTTATTTAGTGATTCCATTTAGACTTCATTCACACATGTAAATACTTTAGGAACCTTCCAAGTAGCAGGTTTCCAGATAGTTTTCAAATGGCTTTGAGTGTGAGTTGTCCTTCTAAACACACCCACATTCACCACTCTCTGCCATTCCCTCCCTATTTAATCTTCTATTTCTAGTTTGTCCTGTGTCTCTCCATAACAGTGTGTTCCATTTCCCCCTTCATGCTAGATCCTCTCCTCCACCTGACTCTTACTACAGACTTAACTTCTGTGGTTATTCAGATGGTAGTATGCATATCAAAGTTTTAAAAGCTAATAATCACATGTAAAAGAAAACCTGTATTTTTCTTTCTTTTTTTTTTTGGTTTTAGGTACATTCCTCAAGATGATTTTCACTACTTCCAATATTTACTTGTGGATTTCAGGAATTCCTTTAAAAAATGTTTATTTATTAATTTATATCCTGAGCACAGTTTCCCCTCCCTCCTCTCATCCCAATACTTTCCCCCACCTCACCTCTTCCCCACCTCCATCCACTCCTCCTACTTTTCTATTCAGAAAGGGTCAGGCCTCCAATGGTTATCAACAAATTATGCCATATCAAGTATCAGGAAGACTAAGCACCTCCCCTTGTATTAAGGCAGCCCAGGATAAGGAGTAGGGTCCCAGTGCCAGCAAAGGTGTCAGAGATAGCCCCTGTTCCCATTGTTAGGAGTCCCACTAGAAGACAAAGCTACACAACTGTCACATAGATGCATAACACGTAGGTCACTACCATGCAGGCTCCCTGTTGTTGGTTCCCTCTCTGTGCGCTCCCATGACACCAGATTAGATGTTTCTTTGAGTTTTCTTGTGATGTCCTTGATTGCTCTGGTTCCTATGCTCCTTGCGCTCTCTCTCTCTCTCTCTCTCTCTCTCCAGTAGGATTCCCCAAACTGAGAATAATATCTGACTGTGGGTCTCTGTCTCTGTTCAGGAATTCCTTTTAAAAAACATTACAATTGAAAAAAACCCTTATAGTGCAAATGTGCTATGGTTTCAGTATCCATTCTTCAGTGGATGAGCTTCTAGGATGCTTACAAATTCCAACAATTATAAATAGAAGAAGAGCCAGGTGGTGGTAGTGCACGCCTTTAATCCCAGCACTTGGGTGGCAGAGCCAGGTTAAGCTCTGTGAGTTCGAGGCCAGCCTGGGCTACCAAGTGAGTTCCAGGAAAGGCGCAAAGCTACATAGAGAAACCCTGTCTCAAAAAACCAAATAAATAAATAAATAAATAAATAAATAAATAAATAAATAAATAAATAAATAAATAAATAAATGAAGAAGAATGAAAATCATGAATAAGTATCTGTGTAGCAAGATGCAGAATACTTTGTGTATGTGCCCAAGAATAATATAGCTGGATCTTCAAGTAGATAGATTCACAACCTCATGAGGAATTGTCACACTGGTTTCCATGGTGGCTGCACATGTTTTTACCAGAACAAGCAATCAATAAGTGTTCCCCACTCCCAGAATCCTCACCAGCATGTGCTGTCATTTGTATTATTGGTCTTGGCCATTCTGACTGATGTAAGAGAAATTTTCTAAATAGTTTTTATTTGCATTTCTGTGATGGCTAAGGATGATTTCTTTAAGTGTTGTTCAGACATTTGTGTTTAATCTTCTGAGATCTCACTGATTAATTCTTTACCCCATTTTTAATTTAGATATTATTTGCTTGATGTTCTTATATATTTGAGATACTAATCCTCAGTGTCCAGTTTCCTACCATATTTATTAAATAGACTGTTTCTTCTAAACTGGTTGTTGTTGAAACCTTTGTTAAAGGTCAGGTGACTATACACATAATTGAATTATGAGTTTTCCATTTTGCTTTCTTGAAATATTTATATATTTTAGAGTTAGCACTGTTTTCCTCTGTTACTATTGTCCTAGGTTATAAATGGGACACAAGTATTGTGATACCTCCAGCATTGGTTCCTTTCTTCACCTTTGCTTGGTCTATCTGGAGTCTGTTTTTTTATGGGAAATTTTGGATTTTTTCCTATGTTTTTTAGTCATGTTTTCATGGAATTTTGATGGAGATTGCATAGAATCTTAGATTATTTTGGTAATGTAACCAAGGGTTAATGTACACACTCATTGTGCCAACCCATCAGCATGTGAGATAGATTCATCTTCCATTGTCTCCTCTTTCTTTCCTCACGGTTACAAAATCTTCCCCATGAAGACCCTTGAGTTCCTTGGTTGCATTTATTCCCAGGTATTTTATTGTGGGAAGTTATTGTAACTGTGGTTGCTTTCTTGACTTCTTTCTCAGTATCATCATTCCTTGTACACAAAAATGATATTTTGGATCTTGATTTTGTATTCTCTTCTTTTCCTGATGATATTCATTAGGTCTAAGACACACTCACAGAGTGTTGACCAGTTCATGTACAAGTTCATACCATCTGCTGGTGACGAAGTGTGACTTCGTTTCTTGATTCGTTCTGTTCTTTTTTCTGGGCTTATTGTTTTAGCAGAATATGAGTAAGACTTACTTTTGTGAGATACAAATGAGCATCTTCCCTCCTTCTGTGTTTCTAAGGGAAGGATCTCAGATATCCTCCATTTGATGTAATGCTGGACATGGGTTTGTCCTGTGCAGCCTTCATCCCATTGAGACATTATCCTTCTCTCCCTAATGTTTCAGGGATGCTGAAGATTGTCAGATTGCATCTGTTGAGATGATCATGTATTTCTGCCTTGTCTATTGAAGCTGTCTGTGACACTCACTGACTTTTGGTGTTAAACCATCTTTCCAACCCTGGAACGAAGCTATCTAGTCCACAGTGGATCTTGCTGATACGTACTTGAATTTGGATTGCATGTATTTTCTGGAGAATATTTGGTTTAAGTACATCAGTGATATTTGCAAATAATTGCCTTTTCCCTTTTTTCTGTTTTGATGATTCCTTATTTGGTTTTGGTGTCGGGGACATGAATTTCTAAAATATCATTGTTTATATTATTTTCCTTTCAATTTCTGAGGGTTGCTTGAATGACATTCTTGTTGCATTTTCTTTAGGTATTTGGTAGGAAAATTAAACCAAGATGTGGCAAACACCTTAAGCAAATCTACTGTAAGGACTGAGATTGAAACTGTGATAAAAAAAAAAACCATCTTCCAACTAAAAACATGCAAGACTAGTAGTAGTCACTGCTGGATGCAAATAAAGCTTCCAATACCTAACACCAATGCTATTAAGCTAGTAAATTATTCTATTCAACAGAAATGGATGAAGTACTATCTAAATGTGTATATAAAGGCAGTGTAAGCCTGATATCCAAAAAGATTTATTCAAAATAAAATTAATATAATCATTTAATAAAACACTCTTATCTTTTTGAGACAGGGTCAGTTATGTCTCCCTGGCTATCCTGGAACTCAACATATAGACAAGGTTGGTCTTGAACTCACCAGAGACTGCTTATATCTGCCTCCAGAGTGCTGGGATTACAGACATACTCCATCATGACCAGCTATTTAAAGACACTTAATATAGTAATTTTAAAACAAATTAAAGAACTCCTTAGATGAAATCATTCACCATGATCCTAGGCTTCTTTCTAAAGATGTAACAATGGCTCAGGATAAGGAAATCCATAAATGTAATGTATTGCATAAATGGCTTAAGAAATAAATCACCCATTTCCCTGCAAACTTCATGATGTCATTGTTTTTCTCTGGTGAGTGGTACTCCATTGTGTATATGTACCACATTTTCTTTATCCATTTTTCACTTGAGGGGCACCTAGGTTGTTTCCAGGTTCTGGCTATTACAAATAGTGTTGCTATTAACATAGTTGAGCATGTGTCCTTGTGGTATGATTGGGCATTCCTTGGGGATATGCCCAAGAGTGTTATAACATAAGCTGTCTTCAGTGTTTTTGATCTTTGCCATTCTGACAGGTGTAAGATGGTATCACAGAGTCATTTTTTTTTTGCATTTCCCTGATGACTAAAGATGTTGAGCAATTCCTTAAATGTAAAGACATTTGAGATTCTTCTGTTGAGAAGAATGAATGTAAAATCTCTTAATAAAAAAGTAAAAAGAAAAAAAGAAATGAATCACAGTGCCATCTGGCTAGATGCAAAAAATACTTGGGACAAAAATTCAACCTCTTTTTTTGTCAAAAGCCCAAAATAAGAAAAGAATAAAAGGATACTATACTATACTATACTGGTTAATTTTTGTCCATGAGACTCAAGCACAGACATATCTTGGAACAGAAAGTCTTTGGGGGGAAGTTACCTCCATCAGATTGGCTTGTAGACATGTCTTTGAAGGCATTTAAAAATTGATTTTTGATTGATATATGAGGACAAAGCTCACCGTGGGCCATACCATCCCTGAGCAGATAGTCTTGGGTTGTATTAAAAATCCAACTGAGCAAGCTGTTCAGAGCAAGCCAGTAGGCAACGTTCCTTCATAGTTCTTGCCTCTGCTTCTGCTGGAGTTTCTGACATGTCTTCCTTCAGTGATGGACAGTAACCAGGAAAGGAAAGTTAGATAAAAATGTATCCTCTACAGGTTTCTTTTGGTCAGGTTTTTTAACAGCAACAGAGCAAACTGAAATATATACTGGCACTGTAATAATATTTGTGACAAGGAGCCAACAATGTAATAAATAGAAAGAAACTCGCTATTTCTGCTAAAACCAAGAAAAAGATAAGGGCTTTCATATAGTCCATTTTGGGAGTAAGGATGGGACAGAGTCATAAAGGGTATCTTAGTTAGGGGTTTTATTGATCTGAAGAGACACCATGACCATGACACCTCTTATGAATAAAAGCATTTAATTGAGGTGTCTTGCTTATAATTTCAGGGGTTCAGTCCATTATCATCCAGATGGGGAGCATGGCAGCACACAGGCAGATGTGGTGCTAGATCTGAGAGGCCTACATATTGACTCAGAGGCAACAGGAAGTGGACTGGATGTCACACTTAGGAAGTTTGAGAAAAGAGATCTTAAAGACTGCCTCCACAGTGACACACTTGTTTCAACAAGGCCATACCTCCTAATAGTGCCATTTTATTTGGGGTCCATTTTTTTTTCAATCTACTGCTGAGGTAACTCTGGTTGGCCTAGAACATACTATGCAAAGCATGCTAGCCTCATACCACACAGTTCGGTCTGCCACTGCCTCCTGAGTGCTAGGATTAACGTAGTTCACCACTATGTCCAGCTTCTTTCTCCAGAAGTTTATGCTATGGAATGACTAGCGTCTTAGCCAAAGCAAATGGACAAGAAATGACATACAAGGGATACAAATAGGAAAGCAAGAAGCCTAAGTTTCCTCCCTTGAAGAAGACATGCTTCCGTTGAAAAATATTATTTTGAGAATTGTTACATTTGTTTGTGCTGTGGAACATTTGTTTCAATGATGCAAACATGTGTTGCATTCTTTTATGTTGCATTTATTTAACCTTGTGAAGCTGTGTTACTTTGCCTGTCTAATTGGTCTAATAAAGTGCTTAATGGCCAGTAGCTAGGCAAGAGAAAGGACAGAAAATGCTGTCAGATAGACAGGATAAAAAGGAGGATAAATTTTGGAAGAAAAGATTGAGAAGTAAGAAAAGGAAGAGTGGAGAACTTGAGGGGCCAGCCATCCAGCTACAGAGAAATCCACAGTGTAAGAAGTCAAGAAAGAAATACAGAAATAGAGAAAGAAAAAAGACAGAGGCAAAAGGTAAAGGGGATATTTTAGGTTAAGAAAACTGGCTAAAAAAAAAGCCAAGCTAAGGCCAAGTAGTCACAAGTAAGAAAAAGACTCCATGTATTTATTTGGGAACTGGGTGGTGGGCCCCCAAATAGACAAAGAATAAAAAAGAAACCAACAACAGGCTTCTATATTTGAGATCCTAAACACTCCACAGAAAATATTTACATCAAAATGGCAGAATACAAAATTACCACAAAACTCCCTTGCTTCCCTACAAAGAAAGAACACATTTGCTGAGAAAGAAATTATGAAAACCTCAATCAAAGTTGCCTCAGAAATATGGTAAAATAAACTTAATAAAACTTGAAGGACATCAATATCGAAAACTTTAAAATAATGAAGAAACTAAATATATCATTAGTAGATGGGGAAATCTTACACACACACACACACACACACACACACACACACACACACACACACATATATATATATATGAATACTCAATAATGTGAAAATGATTACTTTAAAAAATTAATCGAGAGAACATTAGGGAATATGATGGTCAAGCTGGAATTGGGACGGAGTGGGAGAGCAATGAGAGAGATACCATGATAAAGGGAGACATCATGGGGATAGCTAGAAACTGAGCACTAGGGAAGTTCCCAGGATGCTACAAGGATACTCCAGCTTAGACTACTAGCAATAGTAGAGAGGGTGCCTGAACTGGCTTACCCCAGTGATCACATCCATGAATACCCTATCTGGCATCATAGAGCATTCATCCAGTAACTAATGAAAGCATTTGCAGAGATCCACAGCCAAGCACCAGGCCAAGCTCCAGGAGTTCAGTCGACGAGAGAGAAGAGGGATTCTATGAGCAAGGGGCATCAAGATCATGATAGAGAAACCTACAGAGAACACCAAACCACACTAGTGGGACCTAATGAACTTTGACCAACAGCTGTGGAGCCTCCATGGGACTGGACTAGGCTCTCTGCATAAGGGAGACAGTAGTGTAGCTTGATCTGCTAAAGGGGCACCCTGGCAGTAGGATCAGAATCCATCCCTGGTACAGGAGCTGGCTTTTTGGTGCACACTACCTATGGTGGGACAACTTGCACAACCTTGGTGCAGAGGAAGGGCCTTAGCCTGCCTCTATTGAATGTACCAGGCTCTGCTGAATCCCCATGAGAGGACACCTTGTTGGAGGAGGGAATGAATAGTGGTTTGGGAAGGGGGGAAGATGGGGGAATAGGACGAGAGAAGAGAGGGAGATAGATGGTTGGTATATAAAATTAAATTAAAAATCCCTTAATAAAAAACAAATCAAGAAAAAGAGGAATAGAGGTAAATGTAAGTATCAGAAAATAAAATATTTAGACTTAAAAACATCAGACACATACATATTTTACAGTAGCAGAGATGACCCACTGTGTAGTCTCCCCATCCCAGTTTTCAAACGTTGACAGCTACCACAGGCAGCGCCTGCCACTACAGCAAGTGAGAAGGGGAGTAGGCACTCACCACTATAAGTAATGTCCTAGCTTTTTCAGGATGAAAACACAACATTTGAAATGCAGACACTCCTATTTGACTTTGAAGATAGAGATAGACCTAGCCTTTGCAATCCCTAAAAGCCTCTAAATGTGCATGTGTTCAAGGAGGGAAGGACAAAGGACATACCCAAGTACCTCACAATAGACAGATCTCATACATCCTTCTCAACACAGCTTCAGGGGTGTGGAGTGATCACATGCAGAGTACCTGAAAGCTGAACTAAATGGCTACATGGATACTCTCCCCAGTGAGGAGTCCCACAAATACTAGTGACCCTATATCTGCACTAGGAGTCAGACACTGATAAACGTGACATTAGCAGAGTCAGTAAGAGACTTGAAATGCATCCTGTGACTACTGAACTCATTGTAGTAGTCTGGAGTTTCTTGTCTTAGGACACCACTGGACAACTCACAATGGCACCTGTGAAAAGGAAGGCTACCTATGGTAGAACAAAGTAAAGAATGCTGTTTTCAAATTGGCTTTCATCCTTGTAATGGAGGCTAATAGGAAAAAAATTTAAAAAGTCTCACAGCTTGATAGTGGGAAAACAGTGATTATTAAAAATCAAAATATATTTTGTGTCAGTTCTTGGTGATAAGATTGGGAGAAAGGACAGAAGCTCCCAGCATTGCTCTGCTCATTCGCACACCTATCATGCATTATATATCATGACATTTACATGAAAAATGCAAACACTTACAGCACATCCAGGACAAAGTTGAAATAGTCTTTCCCCACCGGTCTCTGCAGTGCAGAAAGGTAAAAGACACAACCTGTCACCACATCTCCATGCTTGTCTTCATTCTGCTTCATTCTCCAAAAGCATCTGGGGTGAGTGAGGTTGGACATGAGGAGGGGGATGTTCAGGATCCAGAAGAAAAAATGGAGAGTGAGCATCAGGTCCTGCCTCCAAATCTCTAAGCCGGTAATGTGGTCTGTGGATGCAGAACAGTTTATCAAATGGATAACCTTGTATGCACATCTGCTTTTATGTCTGCTGCCTACTGGAGAGATCACTTATGTGGATGAGATGCCTTGATCTCCAGATGGCTCCACTACCCTGGAGAAATGTCAAGCACTCTCTGACCTAGGGCTCTGCAGCTGACATCCACAGCAGAGGTAAAAACATGGGCTGGAAAATATATCCAAGGACATCTCAGCCTCAGGTCCTGTGACATCACCTCATATCCCTGGGTATTAAGGCCCATGGGAGAAAGCAATGTTGGGCAGATTGGTCCCAGGACAGTGTCAATGAGTTCTTTGTTGGAACACCTTTAGAAATGATCTCAGCGGAATATCAGAAGATGGACAGTTAGATGTCAACCCACAACAACCGGAACAACCCACAACAACCAGAATTCATGTGAACACACTGTGTGTTCTATTCCCAAGTGCAAATCAGAAAGCCTCACTCTCTTGTGTATGGCATCCACCATTCATAGAGCATGAGCAGTATGACCCATGCTACATCAGTCACAGAGACCATATAACCAACCAGTATCCCTGCTCTCCATTGTGTGAAGCTCCAATAATCAGGTCAAATCTAGAAATTCCTTGTCTTATACTGTGTCCAGAAATGCCCAGGCCATCATTCTCCATGAGAAACTAAGCTGAGTATTTGAGTTATGAAACATGAACTCCTTCTCTGAAGTCAGTTCCTTCTGATGACCTATTTCTTCAACTTTATCCTTCATTATCTATTTGCTCATGCTTATCTTAGAACCCAGTAGTGACTCCAAAGCAGCACTCTGTCCAGTAGCTTAGAACACATTAGTAACTGGGAATAAAGCCAGTGTTCAATGTGTACGCTGTTCTTATTCCATTGTAATGCTCATTTATTTTTGGCTGCATTCTAGAATATGTATTGCCAGCCAGAGAGCTCATTGATGAGTGTTGTCTGAGGAAACACCTTTAGATGATATGGACTACAGAGCATGCAGCACAAACATAGAGCAATTACTTGGTGTGGAGGATGGTAGATGTTATTTAGTACTGGAGTTGAGGTATACAGGGCTGGTATTCTCTGGATCTTGTGGAATATTTAAAAATCAACATTTAACATATGCATGGCCCCCTGGTTCTGTGATAAGCTACCTAAGACTGTGTAAGATGTGGATATAGACAGATGTGATGGGAGTAGATGTTCATATGAAAATGAGAAAATTCATGTTTCAAAACTGAATCTGGCCGGGCGGTGGTGGCGCACGCCTTTAATCCCAGCACTCGGGAGGCAGAGCCAGGCGGATCTCTGTGAGTTCAAGGCCAGCCTGGGCTACCAAGTGAGTTCCAGGAAAGGCGCAAAGCTACACAGAGAAACCCTGTCTCGAAAAACCAAAAAAAAAAAAAAAAAAAAAACTGAATCTGTATTGATCACAGCAATCAGGATTAAGGCTTTCTTTCTACTAATTATTGTTAATTTTTAAATTAGTGCATAACATAATGGGATTTAGTGTGGCGTTTTCGTAGGTGTGAAACAGTGTACTTTACTGGTGATTTCTCCTTTATTACCCACACTTGTCACTCATTTTACTATTGATTTTTTTACTCAGCACAAGGAGCTGCCTTCTGAGTTCATGTCATATGTGTGTAAGTGTTCCATATGAGAGAATATGTGGTAAATTTGCACAATAGAGTGTTACTCAGCTGTTTAAAAAATGGCATCACCAGCTGGGCAATGGGGGTACATGGCTTTAATCCCAGCACTCGGGAGGCAGAGGCAGAGGGATCTCTGTGAGTTCATGGCCAGCAAGGTGTGAAGAGCAAGTTCCAGGACAACCAAAGATACACAAAAAGACCTTGTCTCAAAAAACAAAACAAAAAAATGGGATCATGAAATTTACAGGCAAATGTATAGAACTAGAAAAAGGAAACATCTTGAGTGAGATAATCTAGGCTAAGTATGATATAATTACTCAATATCCCAGTATCCACAGTTTCAGTGCTCATTGCCAACAATAGTCTGAAAATATTTAATGGAAAAATCCCAGATGTAAGTCATTTGTAAGTTCTAAGTTAGTGTCATTTTAAGTAGCATGATAAAATACTGTGTCTTTTCATTCTTTCTTGCTTGAGACATGAATAACTTTGTCCAACGTGTCCATATTGGATATGCTACCCACTAATTAGCATCTTGGCTGTCAAACTGACAGTCATGGCATCTGAATGCTTGTGTTCATATAACACTTATCTGAAGTTTTTATTTGAGAAAATGCAGGGTGGCTGGAATTTCCATGTCTTTTCATCTGGTCCTCAATTTCTTTTATATGGTTATATTTGTAGACTTTCTGTTCTGAGAATTCTAATTCCACTTATAAAGGAAAGTATTTAAAGCAACAAAATATTTATATTAGGAGTTTTACTGAAAAATTAAGGAAATCAAGGTCTCCATTTAACATTTAATTTAATTATTTTTTCTTTTTTTCCATTTTCTTATTAAGAAGTTTTCTACTCACCCTACATATCACCCACTGACCCCACCTCCTTCCTCCTCCCACACCCACAGCCCTCTCTCCCCAGCCATGCCCCATCTCCACATCCTCCAAGTCAAGGTCTCCCATGGGGAGTCAGCAGAGCCCAATACCAACCCCAGGCAGGTCCAAGCCCCTCCCTGCTGCACCAAGGCTGCACAAGGTGCCACACCACAGACACTGGCTCCCAAAAGCCTGCCCATCCACCAGGCAAGGATCCTGGTCTCCTCGCCCCTCCCCTCGCTGTGTGTCTCCCAAACAGTTTGAGCTAAACAACTGTTTCCCATATTTAAAGGGCCTAGTCCAGTCCCATGGGTCCACAGCCATTAGTCCACAGTTCATGGGTCTCTACCAGTGTGGCAGGTCATCTTTGCATGTCTTCCCATCATGATCTCAACCTCACCGTGAAATCAGAAGCCCTCCTCTCTCCCATGACTGGATTCCCAGAGCTCAGCCTGGCCTCGGGCTGCGGATCTCTACATCTGCCACCATCAGTCACTGGATAAAGGCTCGATGATGACAGTTAGGGTATTCACTAGACCAGCCACCAGTGTAGACCAGTCCAGGTACCCCCTCGATAACTGCCAGCAGTCCAAGGTGGGGTCATCCCTGTGGATTCCTGAGAGGTTCCCTGGTACCCTGCCTCTTCCCACTCCCATGATGTAGGACAAGGGATGGCTAGACTGAAGCCCATGGCTTAGAAGAGGCTAGCTGACAGGGAGGGACACATGGATAGCCCAGCGAAGTAGAAGTGGATGGGATCTACATGAGCGAGCTGGGGGTGGAGGGTGGCAGAGGGCAGGAAATGGAGGGTAAGAACATAGGGAAATGGCAGGGTCGAGCTGGAGCAAGGAGGGAGTGGGAGAGCAGGGAAGGAGACACTGTGGTGACATGAAACTTTAAAGGAGTTCATGAATGAGAAAATTGTTTCTGGCAGAAATGAACCCTATAACTTAATATTAGTAACTAAAATCTATACCTTAGATGAAATTCAAAATATGGGTGATTAGACTAATATTTCACCTTTTATTGAAAATTCAAAATTACTGATTGTGTTCTCTTGGAATTGAAGTTTAAATTTTTCTCCAGATGGACTTTACTTTCTAATTAATAACTTTATGTTGTATGCTGTGATGTTCTGTGGGTTTTGCTTTTTTTGCATATGTCTACATTTTTTATTGAGTTTCCATTTTATATAATATTTCAATTAACTCTTTGAGTACATGATCCCTCATATTTCCATCATACTCACTATCAAGTCCTCCCTGATCCAGCATTCATCTCCCCTTAACTCCAGCATTTTATCATCCATATTTTATGTAACCCACTGTGCCATAAGTGTTGCCCATATACTAATGGATATGAGGTCATTTATTACAACATGGTTGATCTAGCAGGTGCCATACCTTTAATAAAAACTGATTCTCCTTCTTCTGGAGGTTTTCACAGTTCAGTAGCTTCTCAGTTAACCATGGGGATTAAGGAGCCGCTCCCATCTCCACTCTTGGTTAAATGGATCACTCATCTACAGGCTTTGTTCTGGCAAACACAGCTTGTATTAATTCATGAGTACAGCAGCTTTATGTTTTACAGAAGATATTGTTTTGATCAGGTGATCCTTAACCTCTGATTCTTGAAAACCTCTTCCTTCATGGTGGTCCCTGAGCCTATGTCAGTGGGTTGATATATATTTCCAAATGTGGTTGACCATTCTACTGTCACTTATTCTCTGCTCTCTGATGACTTCTGGGTATCTGTGTTAATGACTGTCCACTGCACAAATGTGCTTCTCTAATGATGTCTAGAGTTGCACTAACCAGGAAATATGGAGATGTGAATTTAGAGGACTGATTGATTCTAGGTACACTTAGATAATTAGTAGGAGTGATTCCCCTTGGGGTCTTATCCAGATTATTCCACCATGAATGCATGTTTGTATACTGAGTATACCTTCAATCCAATAAGAAAGTAATTGGTTACCAATATAACATATGTGCCACTACTGTAGATAAGACATATCCTGCCTTGCCAGTTGTTACCATATCTAGCCTGTAGAGGGTTACTTTCATTTCTATCTTGATGAGTTTTATATCAATTTAAATTTCCTAATAAAAGAATAAAATCAAATACTAAAAAATCTGCAACCCCTCAACTAAGTGTGAGCATCATGAAACAATCACCTTTCTATGCTAAAGGTGCTTAATTTCTTGATCTCTTTGAAGTCTTATACATATAACCATAGTTATTATTCATTCATGTGTGTAATAACCATGTGATGTCTAGGAGCTAGTCACATTTGTCTTCTCACACTGATAAATGAACTTTGTTTCAGGATACGTAGGACTGAACATGGAACGTATTATGGAGTTCTGAGAGCTAAAGTTAAACGGCTAATTCCAGACTCCAAACAGGAATGTAAACAACAACAAACACTCAAAATTGTATTGAAGGAATTGGAAAAAGGCATGTCAGTCTTAAAATTAATCTTTCATGAACTCACCCATTTATTTACTGATATTCTTTTTCCAGTATGATTGTAACACAGAATTAAATATTTGTATCTTCTTACAAATATGTATAGACCCCATGATCCTGGAACATAGAGGATAAAAAGATTTCACTGTGTCCTTTATACTCTGAAATGGATGGAGAAAGAATTGTCTCTTGGAATCCACTACAGACAATCTTAGACACCCTTGCATGGTTGTTACAACACTTTATTCTTTACCTAAGCTGTAATTTATTAAAGAATCCAAATAATATGAAGCCCATGCACAGTTTACCTATTCTAATTTGATTACTTAAAAAACAACCCATTTCTAAAGAAGAATTACAAGGTATCAGGGATTAGGTTATTATTAAAACCTGTGGTGAGACACAATAGTCTTCCTCAAGATACAGGAAACTGGATGCAAGGTGACAGTTAATGCTGAGTGGTTTTCTGATATAGGAACCCTCTCACCATCTGTGCTCAGTGACCTGCAGAGAAGCTGCTGTAGTGCTCACAAAGGGAGAAATACCATCTGCATTTTGTTTTATTATTCTGCAAAAGAGAAAAGTAAACTTTTACCATCATATCATGGAACAAATGTAAAGTTATGAAGACATTTATGCATTTATTTTTCAGGTAAAATTCCTCAAACCCTTCTGTAATATCTACTCTCAGTCATATTGTCATTGGTTTAAGAATATTTTAAATATCCCCTACTAAAATGAGACTAGAGGATTCCCTGTAGGAAATAAGTTGTTGTCTTTTAAAGAAAGAGGTTGCACTTTCAGCTGTGCTTACAAATAATTAAAGACAATAGTTGAAGAAAAGCCAGTGATAGTTATCATGTGCCCACAATAACATCCACTTCAATTTCTGCTTGTACATTACAATATCAGTGAACAGGGTAAAATTATTTAACCGATATTAATTTATCAATATTAAGCAAAGACAATTTTATGCACAGTGATTGACCTCCTTTTCTGTGCAGAGTTTCCAATGTGGGCACATTTGCACTAAAATGCATCAAGTCTACAGTATCATAGTAGAGTAGTAGACAAAACTTACCCCTGTGCTTTTGGAAACACAGCCTTTCTCCTGATAGTTTTGCTCTGTGTTTTGGGGAAAACCATAGTAATCCTTCTAAACTAATACCTCTCTAAATATCAACATGTTCTCCACAGAAAGTCAGTAGTAAGTTGACCCAGTGCTCTATGTATAGGGAAGTACCATGACTATATATTGATAGAGTAAGTAACCTTATAGAATAAAGCAATAAAATAGAGCAAAGTTCACATGCAAATAAGAATTTTGATTTCTGCTCTGAAATATAATTGTTGTTGTAGAGCAGTTCTGTCCTGGCAGCTGCTTCACAATTAACCACTCTGAGGCTTAATATTAATTATAAATGTTCAGCCAATAGGTCAGACTTCTTATTAACTAGCTCCTACATTTTAAATTTACCCATACTCCTTATTTACACACTGCCAAGTGGCAGTACCATTATTAGCATGGCAGTTTCATCTCTTGCTCCCTCAGTGTCTGACTGGTGACTCCAGACTCTGCCCTTCTTCACCCCATCATTATCACTTTGTCTCTCCCACCTAACTCTATCCTGTTTGGGTATTGGCCAGTCAACTTCTTTATTAAACCAATGAGAGTAATACATATTCACAGTGTACAGGATTATTCCAGAGCAGTTGATTTGGAATTTTTGCATTCATTACGATCACTGGTTTCAGAAAAAATGAGACATAATCTTTATAGAGTGTGGCATGGATATATTATTGGTTACATCAGCATGCATGTATATAAGAAGGACTATTGTATGTCTCCTTCAGACCAAGGCAAATAAAACTAACATTGATTGTCTTCCTTTGTAGAGAACATGGTGTGCTGATATTGTGACTTGTCCATGCTTAGCACAGGTCTTTTCTGGCCTTCCCCCCATTCACCTACAATGGCATCCTCTGGTGTATCATGTTTGCATAATCTTCAATGTCTTTCAAATTAGCTTCTTCTTATTCTACACTTGTTGCTAAATCCACAGGTGAATTTCATGCCTTGGATGGTCTCTGTGCAATATTGGATGAAATCTCGGTGCCTGTGAAGGTCTGTAAACAAATTTTTCAGTGGATGCTCTGAATGTGTTGCTCTGATTCGTTAATAAATAAAGTGCTGATTGTCCAGTGGCCAGGCAGGAAGTATAGGTGGAAAAAGGAGAGAGGAGAATTCTGGGAACAGGAAGGCTGAGTCAAGTCACCAGCCAGACACAGAGGTAGCAAGATATAAAGATACCAATAAGCCATGAGTCATGTGGCAAGTTATAGATTTATAGAAACGGGTTAATTTAAGAAGTAAGATCTCTCTAGCAAGAAGCCTGAGCCATTTGGCCATACAGTTTTAGTTAATATAAGCCTTTGTGTGTTTCTTTGGGTCTGAGTGGCTATGGGCCCAAGCGGGACTGGAGAAAACTCCAGCTACAAAATTTTTCATCTTGTTCTTTCTGAATGAAGGGACTTGGATGCATAGACTATAGGGAGAAAATATCCTAGAATTCCACAGGATAGGGAAGAGTTGGGTGTGAAAGGAATTGGCATTATTTGAGAGACAAATTCAGTCATGAATAAGATTATAAACACATATGCACACATACACAAGAGCTGTATACATACGACCTGAAAACTAGGGTCATCCTCAACCAGATTCATGGCTTTGTGATGATATTAGTAATTTAAGAAATAAAGTTTGTCTTATCAGAGGACAGAGCCAGCCACAGAGTTAAACTCAGAGGTCAGGCAGTGGTGCCACACACCTTTAATCCTAGCACCTGGCAGGCAGAGATCACCTGCTATATATCTGACAGAGAATTTACTATCCAGAATATACCAAGAACCCAAGAAACAATGATTCAAAAAAAAAGAATGACCAATTCAAAAATGTGGGCCTGGGAACTGTACAGAGAGTTACAAAAAGAAGAAAAAATTGCCAGGAAACCTCTGAAAAGATCATCATTCTTAACTATTACGGAAATGCAAATCAAAAGAATTTTGATAATTCATCTTACCTCAGTCACAATGGCAAAGATTAGTTAAACAATGGGCAACAAATGTTAGGGGTAGTGCAGTTCTATTCACACCATGGAACCTCAGGGAGTGGAGGTAGGGGGGAGCAGGGCTCCTGCAGCTGGAATAAGGTAGAGGAGTGAAAGAAGGAGAGTGAACCTCACTCAGCTGTGTCCTAGTCTGGTAATACTGATTCTTCACTACCAAGGAGAAGTCATTGTTTGCACAATGATTCACACTCTAGGTTGTGCATGGTTTTCACTGTGGTCACCATTACATTAATGCACATCATGGCTCCAGTGCCACACACACACAGTAGAGTCACTGACTTAACTCATCCCTGTGCATTTGAAAGCAGAGCCCTTCTCCTGACAGCTTGACTCAGTGTTTGGAAGAATGAAAACCTAGATGTGTTTCTCAGGTATCACATTTCTTTCTGACACTACGTACTCAGACTCAAATAATTAGTGGGAGGACACAGTGTTCTAGGATTAGGGGTGTCATTACAATATGCCAATTTATTGGTTCACGGTCCATAAAAGAATATTACAGAAAGTCAAAGTTCAGATTCAAAAAGGAAACTCGACTTCTGCATTAACATGAAGATGATCATTTGGAAATCCATTCAGTAAAAGAATTAGTTTCATCAGAAAGAGACACAAACTGTTTCGAGTGGTACACAGACATAATGTTGGGGTTCAGACATTATCTGTAGAAGATGATTCTGTGATTCATGAACACATGGAAAACTAAACTAGCATAGAGAGTCTCAGTTCTACAGAACACGGTGTCTGCTATTGTGACTTGGTCAGACCTGCTATGGTCCCTTTATTGCCCTTTTCCCTCTTATCTACCATGGCATCATCTGGTGTAAAAAAGTTTGTATCACCAGAAATGGCTTTCCCATGAGCAGTCTCTTGGTTCACACTTGTGGCAGAATCCACTAAGAGAATTTCATGTCTTGGGACTGGTTCTCTGTGATCTTGGATGAAATCATACAGCTTGTGGCTGGAGAAGATCCTAAAAAATATTTTTATGGATACTGTTTGTTATTCTGAAAGCAAGGCATCAGATTCAACGCCTGAGGGAAGAAATTACTGGATAATTCCACAGGGGAGTGAAGAGTCCTGTCAGAAAAGACTTGGGATGATTCAAGGGATAGCTGCAGTCTTCAATAAAATTATAAGCAAACACTTATACACAGATGAGGTATGTATATACATTCTGGACCCTGCAGAGTCCACCTTATCATACTCATGGGGGGGCCAGATACTTTGTTAAAATACTGTTCCTTTGAATTTTCATCTCTTCCCTTCTGCAGATTCCTGTTCTTGTGTGCTCCTACAGAAGCAGCAGTGAGTGCTTAGTCAGAATCAACTATCTTTTATCCTGGTGAAGGAAATGTGATGATTGTTGGATTTTTCCGTTTTATTTTTTCATTTTTTTATTTTATTTTACAGTACACTTCAGTTCTACATATCAGCCATGGATTCCCTTGTTCTCCCCCATCACACACCCCTCCCCTCCCCCCCAACCAACCCCCCCATTCCCATCTCCTCCAGGGCAAAGCCTCCCCCGAGGACTGAGATCAACCTGGTAGACTCAGTCCAGGAAGGGCCAGTCCCCTCCTCCCAGGCCGAGCCCAGAGACCCTGCATAAGCCCCAGGTTTCAAACACCCAACTCCTGCAATGAGCACAGGACCTGGTCCCACTGCCTGGATGCCTCCCAAACAGATCAAGCCAATCAGCTGTCTCACCCATTCAGAGGGCCTGATCCAGTTTTTCCCTGCTTTTAATGCCTACCCAATCAACAAAACAGTTGAAAGGAGAATGACTGTATTAAGGAGAGATTATATGATTGAGTGAGTCATTTATTCATTTATTCCTTTTCAAGGTTTGGGATTCATATGCCTTAGGTGAAATACAGATTCATGTGTTATTATTCCCTCTTTACCCCATCAAGAAGTTTCCTCTATTCCATTCTTAAATCATTCTGCACATCTGTCTTCCTAGTGACTCATCTGGTTTTTCAAAAGGGAAGAAGGAATTTGGGTTTTATTCTTTTCCTAGACATTGGGAATTTCCCCCATATTCTCTACCATGCCTGTAACTCCTTAGGATTTGGATGTTTGCAATGCCAGCTCTGCAAGAGAAAGATTATGTAATAGGGGACTGACAAACTAATTGAAGGGACTCTAAAATCTAGCTGTGCCCCTGTGAGAAGGGATAATGTCACTGATATTAATGGCAGCAATTTCCTTGTATGATGCTGGAGTGAAAATTTGTCTATGTTTGTTGCTGAAGATTTGGGAGCAGGGATGTCAGCATTAAACACTGGAAAATACTCTCTGATTTATAATACCCTTCATCCGTCTCAGATTCTTTTATCTCATATTAATATCTATATTCTTTGATAACTTAAGATGTTTTCCTGTTTCCTGCATATATATCCAATGTGTAAGGTGGTATCTCAGAGTTGTTTTGATTTGCATTTCCCTGATGATTAGGGATGTTGAGCAATTCCTTAAATGTCTTTCAGCCATTTGAGTTTCCTCTGTTGAGAATTCTCTTTTTAGTACTATAGCCCATTTCTTAATTGGACCGTTGGGCATTTTGTTGTCTAATTTCTTGAGTTCCCTATATATTCTGGATATCAGTCCTCTGTCAGATGTGGGGTTGGTGAAGACCTTTTCCCATTCTGTGGGCTGTCGCTTTGCCTTGTTGACCATATCCTTTGCTCTACAAAAGCTTCTCAGTTTCAAGAGGTCCCATTGATTCATTGTTTCTCTCAGTGTCTGAGCTACTGGGGTTATATTTAGGAAGTGATCTCCTATGCCAATGCGTTCAAGACTACTTCCTACTTTCTCTTCTAGCAGGTTCAGAGTAGCTGGATTTATGTTGAGGTCTTTGATCCACTTGGACTTAAGTTTTGTGCACGGTGATAGATATGGATCTATTTGCAGCCTTCTACACGTTGATACCAGTTATGCCAGCACCATTTGTTGAAGATGCTTTCTTTTTTCCATTGTATGCTTTTGGCTTCTTTGTCAAAAATTATACATTCATATGTGTGGGGATTAATGTCAGGGTCTTCAATTAGATTCCATTGGTCCACATGTCAGTTTTTATACCAATACCAAGCTGTTTTTATTACTGTAGCTCTATAGTAGAGCTTGAAGTCAGGGATAGTGATGCCTCCAGAGGTTGTTTTATTGTACAGGATTCTTTTGGCTATCCTGGGTTTTTTGTTTTTCCATATGAAGTTGAGTATTATTCTTTCCAGGTCTGTGAAGAATTGTGTTGGTATTTTGATGGGGATTGCATTGAATCTGTAGATAGCTTTTGGTAAAATTGCCATTTTTACTATGTTAGTCCTGCCTATCCATGAGCATGGGAGATCTTTCCATTTTCTGACATCTTCTTCAATTTCTTTTTTCAGGGACTTGAAGTTCTTGTCATATAAGTCCTTCACTTGCTTGGTTAGTGTTACCTCAAGGTATTTTATATCATTTGTGGCTATTGTAAAGGGTGATGTATCTCTGATTTCCTTCTCAGCCTCTTTGTCAATTGTCAATAGGAGGGCTACTGATTTTTTTGAGTTTATCTTGTATCCTGCTATGTTGCTGAAGGTGTTTATAAGCTGTATCAGTTCCTTGGTTGAATCTTTGGGGTCACTCAAGTATACTATCATATCATCTGCAAATAGAGAAAGCTTGACTTCTTCCTTTCCAATTTGTATCCCCTTAATCTCCTTATGTTGTCTTATTGCTCTGGCTAGAACTTCAAGTACTATTTTGAATAAGTATGGGGAGAGCAGAGAGCCTTACCTCATTCCTGATTTTAGTGGAATTGCTTTGAGTTTCTCTCCATTTAATTTGATGTTGGCTATTGGCTTGCTGTAAATTGCCTTTATTATGTTTAGGTATGTTCCTGTATTCCTGATAGCTCCAAGACCTGTATCATGAAGGGGTGTTGGATTTTGTCAAATGACTTTTCTGCATCTAGTGAGATGATCATGTGGTTTTTTTCTTTGAGTTTGTTTATATGGTGTATTACATTGAAAGATATTCATATGTTGAACCACCCTTGCATCCCTGAAATGAAACCTACTTGATCATGGTGGATAATTGTTTTGATGTGTTCTTGGAGTCTGTTTGCCAGTATTTTATTGAGTATTTTTGCATCAATGTTCATGAGGGAGGTCGGTCTGTAGTTCTCTTTCTTTAGGAATCAGGGTAATTGTAGCCTCATAGAAGGAGTTTGGTAATGTTCCTTCTGTTTCTATTGTGTGGAACAATTTAGAGAGTATTGGTATTAACTCTTCTTTGAAGATCTGGTAGAATTCTGTGCTGAAACCATCTGGTTCTGGGCTGGTTTTGGTTGGGAGACTTTTAATGACTGTTTCTATTTCATTAGGGGTTATTGGACTATTTAAATAGTTTATCTGGTCTTGATTTAACTTAGATATTTTATACCTATCCAGAAAATTATCCATTTCTTTTAGATTTTCCAGTTTTGTGGAGTAGAGGTTTTTGAAGTATGACCTGATGATTCTCTGGACTTCCTCAATATCTGTTGTTATGCTCCCCTTTTCATTTCTGATTTTGTTAATTTGGATGCTCTCTCTCTCTCTCTGTCTTTTGGTTAGTTTGGATAAGGGCTTGTTTTTAACCGGTTGAGAATTATTATAAGTGGGCACTGTGAAAGCAAATCTTTCTCTGTCTCTTTCTTGTAAAGGTATCGAAAAGAAACAGTCTTTCAAATCGATAACTAAGAGAGGCCATCCTTTTGGTAACAGAGTAGGCAAAGGAATTCCAGATTGTAGAGAGCCCATTGGCTGAATTACTTTATTAATTGCTCTAAGGTCTGTTACCATTCTCCATTTTCCTGATTTTTTCTTTACAACAAATACAGGAGAATTCCAAGGGCTTATCGATTCCTCAATATGTTGAGCATTTAACTGCTCTTCTACCAGCTCCTCTAAAGCCTGGAGTTTCTCAGTTGTTAAAGGCCATTGCTGAACCCATACAGGCTTGTCTGTCAACCATTTTAGAGGTAAAGCTGTTGGTTTCTTTGGGAGATCATCAGTTGTTGTGCCCTGTTCTCGTATAATATGGATGACTGGTGACCACTTAGAATAATGCTTTCCAATATTTCTCTCAGAAACATGTGCTATTTTTTGATTTATTTCTGGGACTGGAGGGATGTTAATCTGAGCATTCCATTGTTGCAACAGGTCTCGACCCCACAGGTTCATAGCTATGTTAGCCACATATGGTTTTATTTTACCTCTCTGTCCTTCTGGACCTATACATTCGAGCCATCTTGCACTTTGTCTTACTTGAGATAATGTCCCAATTCCCAACAATTGAACATTTACCTCCTGAAGAGGCCAAGTTGAATGCCAAAATTCTGGTGCAATTATGGTAACATCGGCACCTGTGTCTACCAAACCAGACAACAAAACACCATTAATTTTTACCATTATTTTTGGTCTTTGCTCATTGATAGATGTTTGCCAAAAAATTTTCTTTATGTTCCTTTTTGATTGTTCTATCCTCTTTGTTTTATCATCCTGACTAGCATGACTTATTTCGACAGGCCTTTCGTTATTTAATCGCTCTGAGCAGGGGCTTCCTCTACGGCTGCAGGAAAGGCCTGAACTGGATTTGCTTTCGGGGCCCGCATGAGGCCCCTCTGGGAGTTTCCCGAATATTGAGGCAATGGATTTCCCCGTCTGTCTCTTGTCGATCTACATTCATTGGTCCAGTGTCTTCCCTTACCACACCTTCTGCATACTCCAGAAGGAAGGGGCATTCTGTTACCATTGTTCCTTGAAGAAACATTGTTCCTAGAAATGACTTGTCTACAGTCCCTCTTCAAATGTCCTTGCTGTCCACATCCAAAACATCTAACATTCCTCAAACCTCTTGAAATTACTTCTCCTACCCACTTATCATCATGGTCCTGAGCTTCCACATTAACTGTGTCTCTAATCCAATCTTCCAAGGGTGCAGATCTTGCCTTTAACGGCCTGATTATACTTTTGCATGCTGCATTTGCGTTCTCAAAGGCCAAAGATTCAATTATCATCTGACTAGCTTCTGAATCGGGGACCGTTCTCTTCACTGCTGAAGTCAGTCTTTGAAAAAATCTGTGAAAGATTCCTTTGGGCCTTGTGTAACTTTTGTAAATGACTCAGCTTTTTTTCCTGGTTCCTGAACTCTGTCCCATGCGTTCAAGGCCGCCATACGACAAAATTTCTTGTTTTACGCCCAGCTAGCTCAGTCGGTAGAGCATGAGACTCTTAATCTCAGGGTCGTGGGTTCGAGCCCCACGTTGGGCGCCAGATGTAGTTGTATTTTATAAGAAAAAAGAAACACTGTAGCTATATTTATAAGGAAAAAGAAACACACCAAGCCAAAGTAAAGAGAAAAGCCAAAGAGGTCAGAGCTAAGAGCCTTAACCACTTTCAGTTAGCTACTCTCTCCCTGAAGCAACGACTCCCAGCTCAAAAGGGGGGTTGTCCTTTTATAGAATTCTGTTCTGCCTTCTCATTGGTTATAAGCCCAACTGCCTAACTGCCTCATCACTACTTGTTCGCCAGACCCTGGCTATGGCTTGTTAATAGCTCTGACCCCTAGGCAACTTTATTTATTAATATATAACATTTTAATACAAAAGAAAATATCACCACAGCTTGTCTATCTTGTTGATTTTCTCAAAGAACCAACTCTTTGTTTC
>CABHPR010125025.1:4879-25380 GCA_902168415.1 Peromyscus melanophrys
GGATCCCTGTCGCTGTCTTCCCAGGGCTAGAGTCAGTTCCCTGCACATGCCCAGCTTTCCACACGGGTGCTGGGGTCCTGAACTCAGATCCTCACACTTGCATGGCAAGCATGTCACCGACTGAGCCGTCACCTGAGTCCCTGTAACAATTCTTTTACAAATCTGATTAAATTTGCCAGGTGTAGTGGTACACGCCTTTAATCCCAGCACTCGAGGGGCAGAGGCAACCGGATCTCTGTGACTTCGAGGCCAGCCTGGTCTACAGAGCGAGTTCCAGGACAGCAGGGGCTGTTACAAAGAGAAACCCAGTCTCAAAAGAACAAAAATAAAAACAAAACTCGATTAATTTTTTTTTTGAGACAGAGTTTTTCTGTGTAGTTTTGGTACCTGTCCTGGATCTCACTCTGTAGCCCAGACTGGCCTCAAACTCAGAGATCCGTCTGGCTCTGCCTCCCAAGTGCTGGGATTAAAGACGTGCGCCACCACCGCCCTACTGCATGGCAGCAATTCTTAATTGACTGTTTAAGGTCTGTTCTTAGGACTGTCTTAGTCCATTTGAGCTTCTATTACAGAATCCCATAAACCAAGGGTGCACGAATACGGTCCTAGAACCTGGGAAGCTGAAGATCAAGGAGCTTGTGGAGAGGGTGTCTGTGAGAATCTGCTCCCTGGTTCCTAAGTGACTGGCTCACTGTGTTCTCATGTGGTAGGAGCACGAGGGGCCCCTGGAGTCTCTCTCACAAGCACAAACCAGGACCTCATGACCTCACCACTTTTCAAAGGCCGCATCTCAGTTGGGCATGGAGGTGTTGTTTTTAATCCCAGCATTTGGGAGGCTGAGGCAGGAGGACTGCCACAAATTTGAGGCCAGCCTGGGCTACACAGTAAGTTTTAGACCACAGTGTGAGGCTTATCACACAAACACACAAAAATCCGCTAACTCACAAAAAGTCCCCAATTCATGCATAATTTCATAAAAAATACATCTTTTGAATTAGGTGTCAGGGACTCACTCTCTGCTGTCCAAGTTGGCATCCAAGCTGGTTTTCGGGAATTGCAAACTGTCACTCGTTGTCACCCGTGGCTCATCTGCCTCCAGGGATTTAGCTTTCCTCTCACTCTCTAAGGTGCCCTTATTCTAGGTTTCTCCAGGTCACCCATACGACACCAACAGCTCCTCAGAGCCACACAGGCTGGCATGGTGGAACCCTATCGTGACAAGGGAGAAGCTGCATTACGTGCACTGGGAGATGTGGAAGATGCCCCTGCTAACATTTAAGAATTATATCACTAACCCTTTCATGAAGTAAAGGTTTATGTGAACCAGACTTGGAATCGAAAAGATGCAGGGCATCCCAGAGCCCTGGCTGTAAAGACAGCTTCCTCTAAAACGTGAAGCAGGATATAGTGGTGCACACCTGATACCCCAGCACTTAGGAGACAGAGGCAGAAGGACCAGGAAGTCAATTCTCCACTAGACGGTGAGTTGGAGGCCAGCCTGGGCTATGTGAAATTCTGTCTTAAAAGAAGGACTGGAGAGATGGCTCTGCAGTTAAGGGCACTCATTGCTCTTCCAGGGGATTCAAGTTCAGTTTCCAACACCCACTACAGGTAACTCACAGTCCTCTCTAACTCTAGCTTCACGGGATCTGACACCCCCTTCTGGCCTCTATGGGCACTGCACACACAGGCACATACACACCCTTAAAAATGATGAAAATAAATCCTTTCAAAGAACAAAACAAAACACTTTGCTGAACTCACGTCTGGAGCCACATGGAAGAAAGGAGATTGATGGGAAGCCCTATGGTCCACGGGCGGGTCCTCTGAGGAGCTGGATTTGGTACAGCTCTGGTCTTGGTTGTCCCTTGGGGGATGTTAGGAGAGTTGCAGGAGTCAGATTTTCATTCCATGTTTTAGCCACAGACCTAGTCTTCCAATAAGACCATGAGTAAAGCTGAACAAGCTGGAGTGCAGATGGGACATGGTGGGTTCCTCTCTGGTTGGCCTCCTCCTCTTCTTCCCCTCCCCCATGCCAGTGTCCTTGGCTTCTGAAGAACACTAGGGCTTGAAGCAGCACAGCCTGAAAACCACCAGAAAATAAAGGGTCTGTGTTCTCACACCCAAATAGGCCCTACATACACATTAATTGAAAACAAAAATAAAAATAAAAAGCCACCTACCTCGTAGCAAAATGAGGGAAGGACATACGTAAGCAATGCCTGCAACAGTGACTTTGCAGTCTCAATAAACACACAGAAAACAAAACAAAACAAAAACAAAAACAATGTATAGTCTCCCCAGTACCCAGGGGAACAGAAAACCAATACATTTTCACTCATTTGATTGGAAATTTTTCAAAGATTGGTGACATGGAATTCTGGTACTTCAGCTGGGTGTGGTAGTTCCTGCCTTGACTGTAATCCCAGCACTTGGGGAGCTGGCGGCAGCAGGATCAGGAGCGTAAGTTTGGCCTCCATTACATGACAGCCTGTCTCAACAAAACCAACCAACCAAACAAAGAGGTTCTGGGGAGAGGGCTCGGCCAGTAAAAGACTTGTGTCGCAAGCGTGAGGACCAGGGGTGTATGCCTCTAATTCCAGGGCTGGGGAGATGGATATCTGGGGCTTGGTGAATAGCCAAAGTGGTGAACACCAGGTTCAATGAGAGACTCTGTCTCATAAAAATAAAAGGGGCCTTTCCTCCTCTTTTAATGTAATTTTTATTTATTTATTCATTTAATTTTTATGTATGTTGGTATTAGGGCTGCGTGTATGTCCGTGAGGGAATCAGATCCACTGGTTCTTAAGTTACAGACAATTGTGAGCTGTCATGTGGATGCTGGGACTTGAACCCAGGTCTCTTTGGAAGAGCAGCCGGTACTCTTACCCACAGAGCCCATCTCTCCAGCCCAAGAGGACCTTTTCTTACACTGCTGGGAAGATGGAGGCCATTTAGACCTAGTGTGGCCACCAAAAGCAGTCCATGATCTTTTCTCACCCCACCCCCCCGCCCCCCAGATTTTCGAGACCCGGTTTCTCTGTGTAGCACTGGCTTTCCTGGAACTTACTCTGTAGACCAGGCTGTCCTTGAACTCAGAGATCCGCCTGCCTCTGCTTCCCAAGTGCTGGGATTAAAGGTGTGAGTTTACAGCCATCTCTAACTCAGTTCCTGGAGGCTTCTTTGTCCTCTTCTGGCTTCCTCAGGCGCCAGGCTGACAGGCTTTTCCCAGGCTGTCCTACGACTCAATATCTTCCTGCCTCAGCCTCACAAGTGCCAGGATTACAGGCATTTACCCGGTTACCAGTAGCTACATTTCCACACCAAACACAACAGGCACAGGACATGTTCAGCCTCACAGAAAGTTCTGTTGAGCCACTTAGGGAAATGGGTCCAGAGACTTGAGCCTGGATGGGAAGCTAGCAGACCCACCCTGGATTGGCTAGGAATCCCAGACAAGTCTCACGTCCCTGGATCTCATTCCTCCGGTGAAGCATGGAGGGGATAGACAGGGTCATATGTGAGTGAGCATCCTTGAGGCTCTGGCCTTCAGGGGTCAACTCTGTGAAAGTCTCACTTAATTTCTTGCTACTTCTCCCCAGTCTCTTCCAGAACTCAAGCTTCCCAGCATCCCTTGCTGTCCCCCACCTGCACAAAGGAACTTGCAGGGGGTCACATAGTGGCTTACTGGAGGTGTATGCCATGTTTGACTAGACCTGTCCCATCTGCAACACCCAAATCTCTCTCACTAGAGCTTGGGTTGGGGATTGAGGGTCAGTTAGGAAGTTAGGACAGGAAGTGGGAGAAGGAGGAACTGTTGGTGACCATATCCAGCCAGGAACACCGAGTGAAGTGGAGAGCTGGTCTGCAAGGGGGCTGAAGAAGGAAGGTGTGAGGACAACAGAGACAGCAGCCTGGAGGGAGAGACAGGGAGAAGACCGACACCGCCCCAGCTCTTGCATGTCCCAGGGTGTGAGTGTGGAGGTCAGAGGACAACCTGTGGGACTCAGCTCTCTCTCTCCACCATGTAGATCCTGGGGATGGAGCTCGGGCCATCATTCTTGGTGGGAAGTGTCTTTACCTGCTCAGCCATCTTGCCAAATACCTTATTATTATTGTTTCTATTAATTATCTTCTATTGATCTTTTGAAATTTCTGTTTTACATTTATTTGTGTGGGGTATGTGTATGTTTCTGGACAAATGCATGCAGAGGTCAGAAGACAATTTTGGGAAGTGGGTTTTCTCTTTCCATCATGTAGGTCCGGGGATGGAACTCAGTGGTCAGGCTTGGTGGAAAGCACCTTTACCTGCTGAGCTGTCTGTCCAGACCCTTTTTTTTTTTTTTTTTGGGTTTTTCGAGACAGGGTTTCTCTGTGTAGCTTTGCGCCTTTCCTGGAGCTCACTTGGTAGCCCAGGCTGGCCTCGAACTCACAGAGATCCGCCTGGCTCTGCCTCCCGAGTGCTGGGATTAAAGGCATGCGCCACCAACGCCCGGCCCTGATTTTCTTATTAATTGTTTCTTATTATCATTTCTTGCTTGCCACTAATGGTTCCTAACTCACATAGTTACTCGTTATTTTATTTTTTGTTGCTAGAGATTGAATTCAGGGTCTTTACATGATGAGCAAGTGAGTTACCACCCAGCCACACGCCAAACTACTCACGGTGGTTACAGCAAATTGTTTGGGTTTTGTTTTCAGTTGGGAAAAAGGTGAAAGCTAAGCAAGCAAACACACACACACACACACACACACACACACACACACACACACACACACACACACACGAATATATGAGGAGGACCACTGGCCTGGCAACATAATAACAAGCCCCTGTACCCGCAAACAAATTCCCTTGGATGTAAACCAGTCAAGAGAGGCATTGGCTCCAAGCTGCACAGGTGGGTGGTCCCAGGAAACCTGGGTCTTCCTCTGCTTCTCTGGGTCATCTCTGAGAAGTCTCTTAGTCTCCGTGTTGCCAAGATGAAGACAGACAACTGTTCCTGACTACAAGCCCCTGGGAGATGCTGGCAGAAAACATTGGAAGGGAGGAGACTACCGGGGAGACCACATCTAGAAGCCAGCGCTTCCCCCACGCGGCCAGCAAGTGGCGCTAGCGAAGCGCCGGCGCGTGGGTTGCACGGAATCCTGAGCAAGGACTGTGGTTTGCTGTAGAAGGGAAATCTACAGCTCTGGACTGTAACTCTCTGCTTCTACCTTTTAATGCTCATGAGTCTGGGCAACCTGCCTGACCCCTCTGAGCCTCAGTTTCCCCGTCTGGAAAGCGAAGCTGGCTTTCTTTCTGGGATGGAGATATTTACCCCAGAATGCGCAGGCAACCTCCTGGAGCAAGAGTCAGCTCACAGTGGAGACTTCCTAACAGCCCAACTGTGAGGCGAGCCCCTCCAGCCACTGTGCCTGGTTTCTCTCTCACCCTCCATCTGGAATATTCCCCTTCCGGGATTCATAGCCTCTAGAGAAATTGAAACTTGAATGTTTCCTCATCTTCGGTTGTGTTTTTTAAAAAAAGATTTATGATTTTAAATTATGTGTATGTGTGGGGAAGAGAGTATATGCACATGAGTGCAAGCGTCCCTCAGAAGTTAGAAGTGGGTGTGGGATGCCCTGGAGCTGGAGTTCAGCTGGACATGGGAACTGGGAGCAAACCAGGGTCCTCTCCTTCAGCAGAAAACACTCTTAACCACTGAGCCGTCTCTTCGGCCTCCCCAGGTGTATTTTAAAAGTCATGATAAGGTAGAATTTATAAAACACAACATTTGTTCATTTTAAACATGCAATTCCATGATTTTCAGTATGTTTACCAAGCTGGACCTTACAAAATCCTGTATTTCAGGCAGTGTGCAGCGGCACACATCTGTAATCCCAGTACTGGGGAGGTAGAGGCAGGAGGATCAGGAGTTCAAGGTCAGCCTGGGCTGCACAGGGAGTTTGAGGCTAGTCAACCAAAGATTTATCCAGCTGCTCCTGGGATGTTGCGGCTAGGCCTCTCTCATCAGCTCCTGGCACTCTCACTAACCAAAGTCTTCACGGTCCTTCCTTCCTCTCCTTTCTGTCTCCAGCCTCTCCCCAGATGAGCTCCCACTTTTTCCCCCTGTGTGCTCATCCCTTTGGTCAGAACCTGACCAAAGGTTTGCTGAGTGAGTAAGTGAGCGAGTGAATGAAAACTAACTTCATCCTGTTACTCAAGTTGGATACATCATTCATTAGTGGCATCCTACCCGCCAGTCACCTGTTGAATCTAGTGGGGACTGCCTAGAGCCTTATCCTGCCGCCTTTAGCATTGACGGTGACCATCTCCCCCCCCCCCCCCCCCCCAACCACATACACATCATGGTCTCTCCCCGCTCTGGTTTTTTCCTTCTCTCAGAAAAGCACACCCCATCCTTCTAAGAGCGTGCCCACCATTCCCATTCTGCTGTAATGAGGCCCAGGTCCTCCCCACAGCTGAGGCCAGTGGCTCTTATATTCAGCCCCACCAGTCTCCTCCTTAACTGGGCCAGCCTCTAGTACCAAACTGGAGGAAGAGCTGACAGCTGATACTATGGTTGATCAACATCCCCAAAGCTCCTTTCTGAGCCTCAGTTTCCTGGCCTGTAAACTGAGCGTGTCAACAGCACAGAGCGTAGGGTTAAAGGTTAGAGCATTAAAAGAGATGGTGAAGGCACAAGCCTCGGGCAAGGCAGGGTTCAAGCTTGGCATCCAATGCTATGACGCGCTACCACCAAGATGTGTAGCCTGTCATTCCACTTGTGTCCACCAGGGGAGCTGTGGCCCACTTCACAACGTCCAGGGAAGCGGCCCTAGAAGGAAGGACCACTAAGTCAGTTTTCTTCTGACCTTCCTACCGACATTGAATATGTGATGTGTCTCACCACACTCTGTGCCCTCTCTTCTTAACCCTTCTCCTGCCTCTTGATAATGGCTGGGGGGGAGGGGGCTGTTTGATGGGCATCAGCCTCCCTGCCTCCTTTGAATGCTGCCTGGGAGTAGAGGCTGAGCGTGTCCTGTTCTTGTGTACCATGTGGCCTGTGTTCTTCTCTCTCTTGCCAGGTCCCCAAGCAGAAGGCTGTGATCCAGGTTTGTGTTCGAAGACTCTACTCCATTTGGTCCGGGACCTCATAGGGACCACGAATCTGCATAGATGAGTATTTATGTTGTTTTCCTGATCTTCTCAAGGTTGATATTTTATATCTTCCTGTGGACACTCTGATGTGTTGTGATAAAAAAAAAAATTAACAGTGGTACCACCAGCTACCATTACAGTCCCAGCACTCAGGTGTTGGGGGCAGGGGGATCAATTTTCAGGGTCATGTTTGACTCTATAAAAGTTTGAGGTCAGTTTGGACTGTATCGCTGGAGAGATGGCTCAGTGCTCAAGAGCACTGGCTGCTCTTCCAGTGGACCCGGATTCCATTCCCAGCACCCTCACAGAGGTCTGTAACTCCGATTCCCGGAGATCAGATGCCCTCTTCTGTCCTCTGTGGGCACCAGGCACACATGTGGTACACAGACATACATGCAGGTGAAACACACATACACACAGAATAACAGAATAAATAAGTCTTAAAAATTAAAAAGAGCTGGCGGTGAAGCTGCACACCTTTAATCTCAGCACGTGGGAGGCAGAGGCAGGTAGATCTCTGGCCAGGCCAGCCTGGTCTACAGAGTGAGTTCCAGGACAGCCAGGGCTACACAGAGAAACTCTATCTTGAAGCCCACACCCCCCAAAATTAAATGAATAAAAAGAAAATGATATTTAAAAATAACAATAATAGGAGACAGATGTGATGGCATACATCTTTAATCCCAGCACTCAAGAGGCAGAGGCAGGAGATCTCAGTGAGTTCGAGGCCAGCCTGGTCTACATAGTGAGTTTCAGGACAGCCAGGGCTACACAGAGAAACCCTATTTCAATAAAACAAACCAAAACAAAAAATAGGGCAGGGAAGACTCAGGTAAAGGGCTTGCCCTGCAAGAATGAGGACCTGAATTTGACCCCAGATCTGAGGAGACAGAGGCAGGAGGACCCCTGGGGCTCACTAGCTCAGCAAGAAGAGTGTTTGCTATGCAAGCATGGGACTGGAGTTCAAACCCTAACATCTATGTAAAAAAACAAAGTGTAGCCATATGCACACATACAAGTTCCAGGACAGCCAGAGCTGCACAGAGAAACCCTGTCTCGAAAAACAAAACAAAACAAAACAACAACGAATCCTTTCTAGGACAACCCAGCAGGTACCAGCAAGCAGCTTCTTGGTTGTTTATTCATCCAGCACTTGCTCTGACCAGGAAGTGTTCTGCTATGACCCGGAAGAAGTGTTCTGGATAAGAGGGAACAAGATTAAAAACCAGCTCGGTCCTTCTGGAGCTGACACTCTCCTAGGGGTCTCCAGATGAATGAGTGGGGGCTGGATAAACAAATGGATGGGAACATGCACCGAAGGTTACTCAGTGGAGCTGGGAGAGTGAGGACCACACAGCAGGAGAGGGGTAAGGGAGCAGAGGTGGGAGAGGAGGGGCCTATTTCATGTCCTGTAGCCAGGGGAAACATGATAAAGATAGGCAGAAATGAGTCCTGGAGGCCCAAGGGCATGGGGGGGGGGGAATCCCTGTGGGTAGATTAACGGGCAAGCATGGTTTAGGGATACACAAGTGCAAAGGCTCTGAAATTCAGTTGTACTTCAAAGAATGGTGAGACCCGTGAGGCAGAGAGGGAAAAGCATCAGGAGCTGGGATGGTGAGCTTCACAGCTCACACAGGACCACATAGACTACGCAAAGATGTGAGGGACTCTTTTCCATTGGGAAGGGATGCCTGGAGGGTTTGAACAGAGTACCAAGTGACTGGGCTCATGATTTTGTTTTGCTGTTGTTTGGTTTGGTTTGGTTTGGTTTGGTTTTTCAAGACACGGTTTCTCTGCATAGCCCTGGCTGTCCTGGAACTCCCTCTGTAGACCAGTCTGGCCTCGAACTCACAGAGACTGTCCTCTGCCTCCTGAGTGCTGGGATTACAGGCATGCACTACCACCACCAGGTTTAGCTCTTGATTTTTAAAGATCACACTGGTTGCTGCATGGAGAATAAACATGGAGAGGGATTGGATCACAATGGCAGGCAAAAAAAATGGTACCTCTGTCTTGGGCAGTCAAGAGGCAGAGGTTAGATGATACCATCTTTGGGAAGAAGAGCTTGTGGTACCTGGGATGGATCAGATGTGAAGTTTGGGAGAGGAGTCCCAGACATCTGAGAAGTGCTTTTATTTCTTTCCCTGCTACTTAAGGGGAAAAAAAATATCCCCTGGGAAGGGGGAATCGACTTAGGGAGGGCTTATTCAGTTCACAGTTCAAGGGTACAGTCCTTCATGGCAGGAAGCCAAGGTGGCAGAAATGTGAAGTAGCTGGTTACATCCCATCCACGGAAGCAGAGGGATGAATGCTTACACACAGCTCTTGGTCTTTTTATGCAGTCCAGCATCCAACCCAGGGGACGGTACTTCCCACAGTGGGCAGGTCTTCCCACCTATTGTGTAACAGAAGCTCTATAAACAGGAAGATCAACAACCAAAAATAGCTTCAGGAAGTCCCTGAAATTGACCAGATGCACTAGGCCCCTCCCTGCCAGAATAACCAATAAAAGTTGAGAGTCCTGATCAGAGGGAGATGAGCTGTAAAGACTCTCAGAGGAGAAAAGCTACAGAGGAGACAGCTGAGACCAGCTGCCTGGAAGAATCAGGTGTAGACCAACTGAGCCACCTGGAAAGGACTCTCCAACCGGTTGAGCTGCCTGCAGGCTGTGCCGTGTGCTCCAGGTTCCAGCTTTGTGAGCTGTCAGGTAGCATCTGGGTGGGTCTTGGTGATGCAGCTGTCTTGAGTCATTTCTGCTCCTGTAAGTGACCCCTCACCCATATTCCTGTAAGTGACCCCAGTAAAACTCACTGGTTTACCAAGTTGGACTTTGTGGCCATACTTCAGTCTTTCGTGGGTTCCCTACTGGGGTGAGTAGATGTGTGAGTTTCATCTCCCCAGGAAAAGTTTTGTCACACAACACCACCTTGATTAACCTAATCAAGACAGTCACCTGCCAGGATGCCCAGAAGCCCATTTCCTAGTTGGTCCTAGATCCCATCCAGTTGACTACTGAGACTAAGCCATGAGGGAAAGATGGAGGTAATTTTGCTGAGGAGGCGGCAGGTGGGGGGGTAAATGGGAAAAAACCCACTAGAGGGCGTCACATGTGTCCGTTGGTGTTGAATAGGGGAGTGGAGATGCCCGAGGCAAAGTCTGAGCTGAGACGCAGACCCCTGGTCACCTAAAGGTAGGGCTGCACAGAGCCTTGGGAGTGGAAAAACCTTTGGAACTTGAACATGGCCTGGTCTCAGCCCACACTGTTGGGAGTGCAGAAACAGACTGGCTGGGGAATTATGGGAGGTCCCCATACCCCCGCTGGAGTGTGTGACTCCAATGTAGACTGCACGAGGTATCTTTCTGGGTGTTCATTTGAATATATGACACTTAGGAAGCCCGCTATAGTGGGAGCTCTCACTGTGGAGGGTGTGGCCAGCATCTCCTGACTGCAGGCCAGCGTTGTTGTTTGTTTGTTTGTTTTCTGTACCAGGACACTCTGCCTCTCATCTCTTGTCAGAAAGGGGTGGCAAGATGACAGGCCCAGAGGAGGGAAAAAGGCCTAGAGAATGCTAGAATCAAGCTGGGCAGCCTCTCAGGGCATCATTTGTTTAACGGGCCTCAGGGATGTGAGTCAGGGTCTCCTCCAGTGAGCCTCTACCACCTGCATCAGCAACACCCTCATCTCCTTACTCTGTACCTGGCAGCCCATCTGCTTCAGTCACCCCCAGATGCCAAGCTGTGTCCCCCTTTATTCTCTCATCAGCTGTGAGGGGGCTGCTTTCAGTATTTTATTGTATTTCTTATTTTGGCATCTTGACACAGGGTCTCCAAGCTGGCCTTGGGCTCATGGCAATCCTCCTGACTCAACCTCTGAAGTGCTAAGATTACAGTCAAGAGCCATCATGCTCTTTTGTTGTTGTTGAAGAGATGACCTTGTGATGTAGCTCAGTCTGGCCTCAAATTTGTAATCCCCCTGCCTCAGCCTTCAGAATGATGGAGTGACAGGTGTGTACCACCACAGCTTCAGTTATTTTTTGTTTACAGGTAGGAAGACATCCTGGGAGCAGGTAAGATGGACCTGGGGACCCGCTTCTCTCTCCTCTCCCTTCTCCTCCACTGTACATTCTTGACTGGAAGGCTCTCTTTGCCCCACTAACCCTCAGCTACAAGGCAGAAGGGGGCTCCCCTTACAAACCAAAAGCAGTAAATTTATGACCAATAAAGGGAAGTTTGGCTTTGCAGAGAGTGGGCACTGGCTAAAAATACTAGTGGCTTCTTGAAGCACTAAGATGAATTCGTAGATAGTTGACCTCCAACACGCAGCTGGACAGAAATCGGATCATGACAACCTGCTGTCTGAAATCACTCACTGCATCCCAGTTAGAATCCAGACCCTGACCCTGACTCTTCCCAGGTCTCTCCTCCCCTCAGTGCCCAATTGACCCCAGGCTATGCTGATCTCTCTGAAGTTCCTTGGAATGCCAAGCAATTCCTGCCTCAGGGCCTTTGCACCTGTTCCTCTGTCTCTGCCAGGATGCTTTCTTCGCTGTTCTTTGCCCTAGAGGCTTCTTCACCCTCCATGCCTCAGCTAAAATGTTCCCTCTTCCAGAAGCTTTCCCTGTGTGCCCGCCCAGCTGAGTCAGCACCTGGTCATTCTGTCTCATGGCCTTCTGCTTTTCTTCTCTATCCTTATCACAAGCCACAGGGGTTTATGAATCTGTTTTATGTTTGTGTCCTTCTGTAGGGTGGAAAGCCTGTCTGTCCTCTGCTGCTGGTGTGGTGCTCAGTGTGGGCTAGTTACCCAGCACCTTCTGGGTGATGGATGCTGAGCAAGGCTTCCCTATGTCACTCAACTCCCTCAGTCCTCCAACTGCAGGCTGTGAGGGGCTCCTGCCTCCTGCTTTATAGATAAGGAAGTGGAGGCATAGATGAGATGGGGATTGACCCAAGGACATAGCCAGCGAGGACAGAGGAGAGACCAAAATCTAGGGACAAGGGCTAGTCTCCTCTCCTAGTAGTAACTCTGTCCCTTTGTAAGATTAACTGAAGCCAGGTGGTGGTGGCACACCCCTTTAATCCCAGCACTCAAGAGGCAGAGGCAGCCATGTCTTTGAGTTCGAGGCCAGCCAGATATGCAGAGCAAGCTCCAGGACAGTCAGGGCCACACGGAGAAACATTGTCTGGAAAAACCAAACCCTCTTCCCCTCTCCTCCAAAAAAGAAAGGAAGGAAGGAAGGAAGGAAGAAAGAAAGAAAGAAGAGAAAGACTGACTGAAAAGGTGTTCTCCAGACACTGAGAGAAGGATGACTTGGACGGATGACTTCACGGGTGCAAAGCATGCTGGGTTTGGAGCTAGCTCTATTCTCCTGTGAGCTGGGGCCTCAGAACCTAACTCCATCAAAACGCAAAGCCCCCTGAGTGCTGGGCACACCTGAAATCCCAGCGCTCAGGAATTTGAGGCAGGAAGATGAGGCCTTCCAGCCCAACCTGAGCTACATGGTGAAACCTGTCTCAAAACCGAAGGCCAGAGGCTGGAGAGGTGGCCCCACAGCTAAACGCATGGACTGCTCTTACAGAGGACCGGAGTTGGGGTGCCACACCCACGCTGGGCGGCTCACAGCTGTGGGTCTCTGAGGCCTTCTTCTGCCTTAGACACCTGTGCACACATGCACCTACCCACTCCCACAGGCAAGCACACACAGTTAAAAATAAAACAAATGTGTTTGTAAAAGCAAAAGTGAAACAAATTAACAACAAAAATCAAGACAAGGGAAAAAAAACACAAAACTTTCACTAAGAGTGTCTCAAATACAAAAGAGTAAAAAGAAATCTCTCAGTCTCTCTCACACATACACACACATACAAACACAGAAAGTGAGAGAGAGAGAGGGAGGGAGAGAGAGCAAAGAATGCAAATGTACTGTATTGTTTATATAAAGGCTAAAGAGCAAACAACCTGTAGAAGAGAGGACATTACTGCAGAGACACACTTCGGTGGTTGATGAGATTTGAGTTCCCCAGGTAGGAATTTCTGATTTGCTAAGTTTATCTTTACAAATAAGATTCTACACTATGTGTTTTGTTTTTTTAAATCCACCAGATATTTCACAGTAGAGTTTAAAAAATATATATATCTGTTGTAGCTCCCTGGACTGTTGTTAGAACTGAATGGGAGGTGCAGACAGAAATGTCCACCCATTCATTAATTCACTCATCAAACACCTGCCACAGGCCAAGCATCCTCCCAAATATTAGAGAAGATACAAACCCGAGGGAACCCGACCCAGGTAGGAGGAGGAGGTGACCCAACAGCAGCACAGTTGAGAGCACCAGTTCTGGAGCCAGAGAGACCTGGGTTCGAGTCCCATCTCTGCTACTTACTAGCTTTGTGACTTTGGGCAGCTCATCCAGCCTCCCATTTCCCTGTCTCCTTTGCATCAAGACTAATGGTGTGGGATGCTCTGGGACAGCTGGCACACCTTGGCATTCACCTTTCCTGTGAGGTAGATGGGAGGGAGTCTGCCCTGGCAGTTTGAAGTGGCAGGAGTTTAGATCCCATGCTGAAGACTCTGGGGTTTGCACCCAGGTCAGGGAAGGAAGGGTCTCAGAAAGATCCCTGTGATAAGCATGCAGGGGCACCAGGAGCCACCAGGGTCACCTGCGAAGCCTGTTAAAGTAACCCAGGTAAGGGGTTGGAGATTTGGTTTTTATGGCTTTTTAAATTTTTCATTGTGTGTGCGTGTTCATGTGCCCTGCCTTGTGTGTTTGTGTGTGGAGGTCAAAGGACAACTTGCAGGAGTTGGTTCTCTCCTTCAACCATGTGGGTCCTGTCAAGCTTGGTGGCAAATGCCTTTACCTACCGAGCCATCTCACTAGTGTAAACCCTGGGTTCGATCCCGGCACCCGCTGTGTAAAATGAGCTTGGTGGTGTCCACCTGTAATCCCAGCACTTGGGAGGTGGGGAGGCAGGAGAATCAGGAGTTAAAGGTCATCCTCATCTACATAGTGAATTTGAGGGAGCCTGGGCTACATGAGCCAAAACTCAACTAAACCAGTAAAGATCTGAGCACAGCTGGGTGTGATGGTGCACATCTGTAATCTCAGCACATAACTGGCAGAGGCAGAAGGATCACAGCAAGTTTGAAAGCAGCCTGGTCTATATATCAGATTCTAGGCCAGCAAGGACTACATAGCAAGACCCTATCTCAAAACAAACAAATGAAATCCAAGAGAAATACTAATTAATCAAAGTGAGAGATTAAGCAGTCTGCCCTGGGGTGACAGACAGGTGGGGAAGAAGGGGGCAGATTCAAGAGCTACTAGGGAGAAAACAATGGGTGAGAATGGGAGATCATGGGGGGTGGGGGGGAGCCCAGGGACAGCACTCCGTGGCACAGCCACCAGGTGTGATATCCTCACGTGTCCACAACCTGCCAGTTGAATCAGGACTCAGGGGTGCCCTGTTCCCAGTGAGCTCAGGGTAGGACTCAGTTTGGGGAAATCGCTGCCTGGATATGGGCTTGTCTAAGAGGGTGTGAGCAGAGTAGGCCAAGGCACCCAGGACCCCAGTGGGGAGCAGGAGGAGGAGAAGCTGGGCAGTTTGAGGAAGCTCGGATGGGAGCAGCCCTGGAGGCTGAGGGTTTGGAGAAAGGTGTTACCACGTGTCATAGATGGGTGAAAAGAGGCTGACAGATGGGCCACCAGGGTCAGTGCCCAACAGGACTGTTTTCCTGATGTAGTGGGTGGTGAAGGGTCTTCTCAGCATGCACAGAGTAAACTGTGGCTTTTCCATGCTCTGGTCCCTGTACCCCCTGGCCATAGTGGTGCGCTGTGTCTGGTCCCAGCTGGTCCATGTACAAACATTTCTCATTGCTGTAAAAAATTCCCTGACATGCAGGCAGATCTTTGTGACTTCAAGGCCAGCCCGGGCTACAGAGTGAGTTCCAGGCCAGCCTGGGCTACAAAGTGAAAACAAAAAACAAAAAAATAAATGAATGAATGAGTGGAATGAAATGAAATTCAGACTAGAACCCCAGCCTATGGAATGTCACTGCCCACATCCAGAATAGATCTTCCCACCCCGGTTTATGCCATCTAGGAACTCCAGCATAGGCAAGCCCTGAGGCTGGTCTTTTAGGTGCTGTCAAGCTGGCCATCGATGAAAACCACCACAGCTCTGTAAGTGACCTCTGCCAAGCATTCAGGTATTTTTGCATCCACTACAGTATAAATTAAAACTGATGTTCTGAGGGTCAGGGACTTGCCCAAGACTGGAAATGGAGGTCGGTTCCACTCCTAACTCCTAGGTGGCAGTCTGGAGGAACACAACCACAACACCTGAACTTGGTGGCTCTCCAACATCCCTCATACAAGTGAACCCCATTTTATATGGATTTAGACTCTGGGGACCTAAACTGCAGGAATTCTAACCCAGCAGGTGTAGGCAGTGTCTGAGAACCTGTATTGCTAACCAGCATCCAGGTGATTGCCAGCCAGGTGAGGAGGGCCACCCTCAGAGCCTACCCTAATCCCATCCTGTGCCCGGCAGGCAGTGGGGTCAGGCTTCGAGGGGTCTGGACCCGGGAGCTAGTTTTGGGCGATCAGTTAGAGCTGGGGCTGCAGCTGGGAGCGGACCGGGTTGGGGGAGGCACAGGGCGGTAATAAGAAACAACAGGATGTTCTTCTTTTATTAGCCCTGGGGCTGCGCAGCTGCAGGTGAGTAATCAGATTTCTGCGGCGTCCTGTTTTCTCCGCTGCCTGGCGGTTCCTCGACACCCACTCACCTGCCACCAGCCACTGGAGGGAGGGCAGGCAGGAGGGAGGATGGGCGTGGGGACCGCCTGGGTCCCTCGCCCACGCCCACGCTAGCACACCCGCGGAGAACGGTGCACCTGCTGAGCTCGCTGCGGGACGCTCAGCTTTCACTGGGGCTGTAGGGAGGGGCCGCCCACTCAGCAGACAGGCCCCCTGGTTCCAAGCAGGAGCCGAAGATCACAAGGTACCACCCGCAACCTATGCGGTAGGCTTCTGAGCCTCAGTTGTGGCCTCTAGAACAGGACATCTCCTCCCCGGGTCAGGCTGGTGATGGTGTCTCAGTAACCCAGGTGTCAGGAGGAAGAGGCAAGTCTCTAAACTATCCTTGTGCCTCAGTTTCTCAAAATGAGAGTAAGCAACCCTTCTTCAGAACAGATGATGTACTGGCCCTGGTGCTGCACGGTTGTAATCCCATCATCATTCAGGAGGCTGAAGCAGGAGGATGGCGACTTTGAGGCCAGCCTGGGCTACACGTTGAGCCCCTATTTCAGTAACAAACAGATATAAAACAAAACCTAGGGGCGGTAGGTATAGCTCATTTGGTAGAGTACTTGCTTAGTATGCATGGGGCTCTGGGTTCATCCTTAGCATCTCATTACCCAGGCGTGATGGTGCACACCTACAACCCCAGCATTTGAAAGGTAGAAACCCGACGATCTTTGCACATTCAAGACCAACGAGATGTATACAGGGAGAACTTATTTTAAAAGGGGGTGGGAGTGGGGGCCGAAGAGATGGATGGCTCCGCTGTTAAGAGCTCTGGCTGCTCTTGCAGAGGAACTGGGTTTGATTCCCATCACCCACATGGCGCTCACATCATCTGTAACTCCAGTTCCAAGGGATTCCATGCTGCCGTTTTTGGGGCACCAGGCACATACATGGTGCACAAACATACATGCAGGCAAAACATTCAACATTCATACCCATCAAATAAAATAAATCAATCTTAGAAAAAGAGGAAGAGGACAGTGAGTTGGGTGTGGTGGCCCACACCTGTAACCACAGCACTTGGGAGACAGAGGCAGGAAGATCAGTTCAAGGTCATTATTGGCTACATAGTAAGTTCCAGGCCAGTCTAGACTAATTAGATTAATGAGACTTTGTCTCATAAATTATAGGAGATAAACTAGGTGGACACTGGACACTCTAAGAACCATACATACAGCAGCTGTCACTTGGTTATAGCTATAGTGCCTTCGTCCCTGGGCCTTTGCCTCTGGTTGGCATTGCTTCTTACTCAAGAACACTAGGTTTCCTTTGTCCGCATCTCATCCGGGAACTGGCCAGCGTAGGTCGGAACTGAGTTCTGAGACCAAGATTTTTATCTGTAAAATTGGTTACTGACTCCATCCCCGACAGAGCAGAGAGTTCTAAAGACCAACAAGAAAACACACCCAGCACTTTATAAACTGTAATTATTCCTTTTGGATGGAATCCAGAATCCTCCAGGGTTAAGGATTCACTACGAGTCAAGATGGGGGGCGGGGGGGGGGGGAGGGCGCTGAGGATGTGGCTGAGAAGGCTTACCTAGCACGCATAGAATTCTAGGTTGTAGGATGGCTGCAGTGACCGAAAATGGATACAGAGAAGGGCAGGAGGCAGAAGAACTCTGCACTGAATTGAAGGGGGCCCGAACCAGGGCGGGCGATACAGGGGAGTGAAAAGAAACAGATGTGCAGAACCTTCTGGAACAGAACAGCCGAACAGGAAAATGCTCTGAGTGACAGAAGGTCAAGGTATGGGAGAGGTGGGGACAATGCTAACTGGTTTGTTGAACAGGAAAGGGACAAGGAGAGGTGGCCTCTGAGACTGCCAGATGGACATATGTCCACTACAGCAACTGCCTGTGTCAGCCAGGCAGCAGGATCACAGGAGAGCGGGCAGAGGACAGGGAATAACTGCGTTAATCAAGAATCTTGGTTTTGCTAGAAACTTGCTTCAAACTATTTGGAGAAAAGTTAAAAGTTAAGCGGCTCCCTTATCTTGGAGTTTCAAGTGTGAGTCAAGGCATGGCCAGTTCCAGGGTTTCTAATGAGGTCATTGGGGAGTCTCCTTTTGTGGAACTCTGTCCTTCCAGAAAAGTAGTCATTACCATTTTCTTCTTCTCTTTTTATTTTCTTTCTAAACAGAGTCTTACTATGTAGACCAGTCCGACCTGAAACTCAAATATCTGCCTGCCTCTGCCTCCATAATGCGGTATTAAAGGTGTTTGTCATTGTACCTGGACAGTCATTACCGTCTTAATCAGAGCAGCTGCGACTATCTGTGACACACACACACCCCCTCTGCGCGCCAGTAAGATTGGACCTGTTGGTCATTAGACCCTCCCTCTGTACCCACCTTCCAGCTGCAGTTAATTCTATCCAAGCTGCATGTGGTCTCTGGAGGGGCTAGAGTATGCAGATCGTAAATAGTTAACTGAAAGGGAGCGGGGAACTCCATCTATGCAGCTATGAGAGGTCGTCTCCTCATGCTTGGGTGGGAATTTTTAGTGGTAATGGCTGTTTCGGCGTCATCCATATTCCTATAGGTAGTTCTTCCCCCATGCTCCTGAAAGTAAACCCAATAAATGCACTGTGCACGCTATGGCCCATGTGAAGAGCAGAGGGTCATTTGCAGGAGTGGTTTCTCTCCTTCCACCATGTAAATTCTGGGGATTGAACTCAGGTGAGCAGGTTTGGAGTGCCTGGATGCAGAGCCATCTCTCTGGCCCTGGCTTTCCCACCAGTCCTCGACTTTCTCTAGTCCCAGGAAGGGACGGACTTACTAGTCCACAGTCTCCTTACTCGCATTTCAGGAGACACAAACCTCCCCCACTAGCTCCTGCCAAAATTCCAAAGAACTCTGATTGACTCAACTTGTATCACATGCCCAGACCCCAGCCAATTATTGTGTGAAGGAAACTGGGGTTCTGTGATGGGCCTGTCTGCTCTTATAGCAGTGGGGGCTCAGGAGCGGATACCAGCCCAGCCCACTCCAAAGACAAGAATTGAGAGGCACTGGGGAAACCTGCCAGGATGAAATCCCTGCCCCAGATGTGGTGGTACATGCTTGTAACCTCCAGAGATTGCACACCTGTGAAGCCAGCCTGGGGCCATACAGCAAGACCGTGTCTCAAAACAAAGGGAAAAGAAAAACAAGGTGTGGGGGCTGGAGAGATGCTCAGGGTCAGGTGTTCACAAGAAGGGTCACCAGGGTGAGATGTCACTCGCTGAGGAAAAGCAGAGAGCATGCCAGGCCTGGGGAGGGACCAGCCAGGATTCCCAGGATGGGGCAGGGACAACAGGACAGGGCAGGGGAAGAGTCATGACCTCAGTAAGTCCCATGCCTCCAGCAACTTTAGTCTCCTCATCTGGAGTGTGGGAATATCTTATCTTCAGGCCCATTTTACAAGCAAGGACTTGGTAGATCAGGGCCTGGACAAGAGCTGGGAGGAACAGCTGAGACCTAAGCACTTGCTTGAAGGCCTCCTGTCCATTCCAGGATCACCCTAGGGAAGTGGGGTGGGGAGTACCTGGGCAAGCATTCAGAAGCCCCCTTGGGTCTCCTGGGCTCCTGTCTAGAAATTCAGTCCCTAATAACCCAAAAAACAATTTCACTCATGAGCATACTGATGCATCCAATTCGTAATGGGGAAACTGAGTCCAGAAAGGGACAAGTAACTGGGTCACCAATGACCTGGGGTGGCCATCATCTAGAATACGGGGCCCTGAGCATCCCATGTGGCACCTCACTTCTATCTCTGATGTTCTAAGACACATTATGGTGTGGAATCAAGGGCAGCCACAAGGTCTGGAAACAAACAATGTGGCTATTGGCAGCACACTTAGAAACACAAGTGTAGAGTAATTGAGGCCAGCCAGATGGCCCAGTGGGTAAAGACGCTTGCCTCCAAGCATGAGGACCCGAGTTCAATCCCTGGAACCCATATGGTGAAAAGAAAGAACCGATCACAAATTTTTCTCTGACCTTCAAAAGAAACACCAAGGATAATTGAGGCACAGACTTCATGGCCGCCCTATAAATGATAGAGCCCCTATTTTATACATGAGAAACAGGCTCAGAGGTATGGGGAGACTGTCACCGGTATCGGTGACTCCAAAACAGTGGTGTCTTGTCCCCACCACAAGCTGCAGTCAGAAAGGGAGAGAGGATCTGCATGTGGAGGTGAGGGGTGCCCGAAGGAAGGGCTGAGTCCTTCCATAAGGGATGGACAGTTATGGTAGTGACTAAACCCATGGCCCCTGTGGTCTGGTGACCAGGGTCCACTTCTGATCCACCATTTCTTAACTCTGTGTCCTCAGGTAAATGACTTCCTGCTCCTCTCTGGACCTCAACACCTCATCTGTAAGACAGGGATAATGTCTCTTTAGGTGCCTCCAGGGTGCTTGAGGGGTTAAAGGCAGACAAGGCACATAGCAGGTTAGAGGAATGGCTCAGCTGGTAAATAGGAAAGACCTGAGTTCGATCCCCATAACCCATGCTTTTTGTTTGGTGTGTGTGTGTGTGTGTGTGTGTGTGTGTGTGTGTGTGTGTGTGTGTG
>CABHPR010125026.1:8270-34575 GCA_902168415.1 Peromyscus melanophrys
AGAGAGAGAGAGAGAGAGAGAGAGAGAGAGAGAGAGAGATAAACCTACACTGGGTATTTTTCTAAATCACTTCCCACCATGTTTTAAGACAGGCTTTCTCACAGAACCTCCAGCACATCAATTTGTTAGGCATTCTCCCCACTGATCACCAGGCAGGCCTTTACTCTGTGTCCCCCACCCCACTGCTGGGATTATAGATGTGTGCAACTGTGTCTGACTTTATGAATGATATGTATCTGAACTCAGGCTTTCATGGTAGACACTTCACAAATTGAGACATCTTTAAGCCCCAAGCGATAGTTATTCTAACCACTTTGTAAGGGGCTGGATAGATGGCTCAATGATTAAGAGCACTGGCTGCTCTTTTGGAAGAACCATCCAGGTTTGATCCCTAACCCCAAATGGCAGCTCTCAGCTTCTGTAATGCCAGTTACAAGAGATCTGACACCTTCTTCTGACTTCTGTGGGTCCTGCACTCATGTAGTACATAAAACACATATGTAGGCAAAACAATACCTCCACACATAAAATAAAACAATTTAAAAATCTTATAAAATTTTTTCTAATTGCCTAGGACCTATGCAATGCTGAGTACAGCTTTGGAGCTACTGAGAATTCAACAGTACAATGCAGACCTATTGAAAGTTAATGTAAAATCCCAGTACAAATATTTTTCTTTCTTTCCAGGCATCTCCCACCTATGATAAAGTGATGGAGATGGAGTACCTCGACATGGTGTTGAATGAAACTCTCAGATTATACCCAATTGCTAGTAGACTTGAGAGAGTCTGTAAACAAGATGTTGAAATGGATGGTGTGTTTTTTCCCAAAGGGTCTATAGCAATGATACCAGTTTATGCTCTTCACCATGACCCGCAGTACTGGCCAGAGCCTAAGGAATTCCGCCCTGAAAGGTACCAGAATCCTAGAAGTGTGAACCCACCCTGAAACATGTTTGCCTGTATATGCTATGATGTCTCTTGTGGGATGATGATCTAAATGTGATTTTGCATCCATTTGCATTCTGTGAGGAGAATGGCAGAGAAAGGGAAGAAAAGAGAGGAGAGGGGAAGAGAGACCAGGAAGAAAATATGACAATTTACATACAGAGTGTTTTTCTCCTCCAACCTCAAGTAGCAAATGACCAATTTAAGTGTGAGACAGGAGCCCATTTTCCTTCTGTCTAACTGACATGTGCTTTTCAGAGATGAACCCAGCATTATCCTGAATGCACTTTTAGATTTTTAAGATATATCCCCTCCTTTTTTTCTTTTTATTTTTTGACAATTGCATGCTTGTATAATGTATTTTGGTCATCTCCACCTTACATTACCCTGTCTCTTCTCCCTCCCACAAGGTTGAATCCCTATTTGTCTTCAATAAGTCTTCCTCCTGTTTTCAAGTCTTCCTATTTTCTTGTGATTTATGAATTTAATTAGGGTTGCTTGAAGGTAGCAGGTACAGGAGTTATTTATTGGAGAATGAACAAGTCACCAATAGCTGTATCATTGAAGAGAATGTTCCCCCTACCCCAGAAATGGTTAATTGTCAATAGCTCTTTAGGGAGGTGGCACCTCATGATCTCCCTCCCCCATCCATGACAGAGTGTATCAACATGGGTCCAGTCTTGTATAGGCAACCACAGCTCCTGAGTGTGTAAGAGTAAAATGGCTGTGTCCTGTCCAGATGATAGTGTTTCACAGCACCTCTTTCATTCCCTTGCTCTTACGTTATTCTGACCCCTCTTCTGAGATGTTCCTGTGCCTTAGTGGGGATGGTATAGATGTCCCATTAGTCACTGAGCACACTCCACCACCACCCATTTTCAGCATTTTGACCAGTTATGAGTCTCGGTGTAAACTGTCTTCCACTGCAATCAGAAGCTTCTCTGATCAGGGCTGAGAGCAGCACTAAAATTTGTTTATAAACATAAATATTTAGAAGGCAGCTTGATACCATGTCCACTTAGCAAAACAACAGTAATATGTTCTCCTCTAGAGCCTATGAACTCCCTAGCCATTGAATTTTGACCAGATTTACAGTACCAGACATTAATTCCCTCTGTGAATTGAAACTCCAAAGCAATCAGAAAATGGTTGGCTTCTCTTGCCCCATAACATCATCATTACACTAGTGGACACACAGGATGAATTTTCTATCAAACAGCAGTTGTCTTATCTACCATGTGGAAACTCTTTTTTGAGACAGGGTTTCTCTGGTGCCTGTCCTGGATCTCGTTCTGTAGACCAGGCTGGCCTCAAACTTACAGAGATCCGCCTGGCTCTGCCTCTTGAGTGCTGGGACTAAAGGCGTGCACCACCACCGCCCCGCTTCATGTGGAAACTCTTATAGTGCAAGGAGGATGGGAAGGACCTTTAGTGTATGATTCTCAGATTCCAATGTCTGCGAGCAAAAGTTCAATGAACTTTTCCCCAAACTATCTGTATGTTACCAGTTAGATGTCTAAAGGCAAATACATGTATGCAGCTCTTATGTTTACACCCTTTGTTGACTGATCATTACTCTGTGTCTCCAGGTTCAGCAAGGAGAACAAGGGCAGCATCAATCCTTATATATACCTTCCCTTTGGTAATGGACCCAGGAACTGCATTGGCATGAGGTTTGCTCTCATGAACATGAAACTTGCTCTCACTAAAGTGCTGCAGAACTTCTCCTTCCAGCCTTGTAAAGAAACACAGGTGAGGGGAAAACTATCTCTGTAAATGATATTTTGTGGGAGACAGTTTTTCCCCTGAAGGTTCTGTGTATAAAAACAAATCTGCTTGTTTGAGTTTTAATAATTTGTTTTATGGTCAAATGAGTTATTTGTATCTAGGCATGAGCTAATGAATCTCTTATGCTGTATCTGTATAGAGTACATTATGAAGAGTTAGTGCAGGCCAGTATGACAGGATTATATGCATTATGTTTGAAGTTCCAGTCATGTCCAGTGGAGATTGGATATGTTGTATGCCATCCAGAGATGCAGTGATCATGTCTTCATGTTTATTGGGTGGTGCACTCTTCTTCCAGAACTCACAGAAGCCCACCTCTGAAAGCCTTGTCAACCATGGGCTGTACATTATAATCACCGAGGAGCTTTACAACTCACATATGGGGTCTGAGATGTTTCTCAGTTGGAAAATTCTTACCTTGCATGCACAAAGCCCTGGTTCCCATCCTCAGAACTGCATGAAGTAGCTGTGGTGAAGCATACCTGTAATCTCTGCACTCAGGAGATGAAGGCAAGAGTACCAGAAGTTCAAGTAACCCTAGACCACTTAGTGTATTTGAAGCCCACATTGGTTACGTGACACCTGGTCTCAAAAACAAAAACAGAAACTCATGATGCCTGGTCATTTCTGAAATACTAAAATAATTCACCCAGAGTGTAGCTTTAAAAGCTCACCACTGACTCCCCATGTGAGGCCAAGTTGAGAATCATTATTTTAAAACACAATTGCTGAAGCTCAAGAGATGGCTCAATGATTAAGAACACGTGTTGCTCTTATAAAAGATCCAGATTCAGTTCCTGCCCCTACATAGTGGCTCACAACTATTTGCAACTCCAGTTACAGGGCCTCTGATGTGCTCCTCTCACTTCTTCTTCTTTTTTTTTTTTTTTTTGGTTTTTCGAGACAGGGTTTCTCTGTGTAGCTTTGCGCCTTTTCCTGGAACTCACTTGGTAGCCCAGGCTGGCCTTGAACTCACAGAGATCCGCCTGCCTCTGCCTCCCGAGTGCTGGGATTAAAGGCGTGCACCACCAATGCCTGGCTCCTCTCACTTCTGTTGAGACTGCACACATGTAGTATACATGAATATGTGCAGGCAAAACACTCCTGTACATAAAATAAAAATAAAAAATATCTTTAGAAAGTTTCTGGTTATGCCGGGCGATGGTGGCACACACCTTTATTCTCAGCAGTTGAGAGGCAGAGCCAGACTGTGAGTTCGAGTCCAGCCTGGTCTATAGAACGAGATCCAGGACAGGCACCAAAACTACACAGAGAAACCCTGTCTTGAAAAAAACCAAAAAAAATTTTTTTTCTGGTTATGATGAACTCCAACTTTATGGGATATCTTGATGGTTCTGCCTCACTTCTCTGCAGCTCTTGCTCCAGAAAACAGGTAGTTATCATATTTCTATAAATCATTTATCTCTTCCCCTTTTTATTTTGCTCTCATACCTCAAGTTCTTGTTCATTCCCCCAAATGAATATTCTTGAGTTTCTTTCCTCATTTATTTTATGCTCTACTTTTGACTCCTGTGGGATGTTTTCATCACCTATGCTAGTACTTTATCTTTAAAGTCTCCAGTTAGGTTGTGTTTGTTCTCTCTGTATTGAAGGAAATCCCTTCTCTTTTCTATATTAACTCATATTATTCCTGTATCACCTCATATTATTCCTGCCACGAACTACAAATGGTTCTTTGAGGAGAGTTTGCACATTGAAAGTAAATGTTTAAAGCACGGTAATATATAATACTATTTTATAAAATACTAAGCTAATTAAACAATTAACAGATATTATTTGTATGCATATTTTTATACACATTTTTTGTATGCCTCTTTGGGAAACACATGTATACTATGCAAAATTTTAAAAGAATAAGATGGGGCATTTGGAGAAAGAGTTTACCTTTTCCTGAACAACTTGTTCTTGTTTCATGAAAAGAGATGGCTAAAATTTATGGGACTTCTGTATTTAGAATGTGGCTTCTCTTTGTCAATTAGTTTTATTTCTGGATGAATAGAGGGATGACAGTGTTTATTCTGTGATTTGTGATTTAAGGCAATTGTATAGCTTTACCTACACACAACCTCACTTACGTTAATACTTTCTCACTGAAGCATTGAAATCATAAGCATGTACAGGGATTTAGACAGACAAAGCAAGATTCAAATTTTGAGACTTAATGGCACACCTGTCAAGGGGCATATGCTCTGGCAAGCTCCACTCGTCTTAAATTTGACACTTCTCTATCTCCCTGACAACTTTGTTCCCCTTCTTTCTCCTGTGACCAGAAGATCAGTCCATTGGAGGCATTTCCCCCCTCCATCACTGAATAACATGAGCCTAAAAACATCATTGAAAACACTGTACAACTCCAAATTGCTCATTCACTCTATTCTTGGAAGCCAAGAATAGATGCTAGAAAAGCAAGCAAATGTCTGTCCTCCTAAAGACTTGCCCTGAATGGGCTCAACTCTAGTGGTGACCTGTGACCTAGGAGTTGAGGACTGTCCACAGACTTGAAATGTATCTTCTTAGGGTTAACTTGCAAGTTTCAACAAACCAAAAATAGCTTTTCAGGGATTAAAAATTAATATGACACAATAACTAGTCATCAGGTTCAAAAGCGTGAAACTTACCTGTTTTACTCCAAATCAGCATAGAACAGAAATAACATCAACCAACATGACTTTGTCTCAGGCCCTGTATACAGTAGAGTCTCAATCAACATTGTACCCAATGCATGGTTTGGATGTATGCTCTCACCATATAATTGACACAGCTTGGAGAGTAAGAAAGTCAAAACATATGACATTAAATGCAGTTTTACGTTTCTGTAAAGCATTATCATCCTGAATTTAAAAAAAAAAACTTTTCTTCTGGGTTGCTTTTGGTTCATTCATTGCTTTCCAATATTTTTCTTCCACTATTGCAGATCCCTCTGAAATTAAGCCGAAGGGCAATGTTTCAACCAGAAAAACCTATTGTTCTAAAGGTTGTGCCACGGGATGAGATCATAACTGGAGCATGACTTTCTTTCAAGGACTTCCACCATGTTCTTCAAGAAGGTGATACCTAAGAACACTGGACTCTTTAATTTACTTCATGAATAAAACCCAGATGAAGATGAGGCTTAATTTCCTGGCCTTGATGCATGGTTATGGATTCAGTACATCCATTGAGCTTTCTCAATGTCAATACAGAGTACCATCTAATGTAAAGGAAATGACTAAACCAGTTGACAGAATGAGAAATTCACCTTCTCTGGTCCTCATGGGACTACTTCCATCCACATCTGGTTGGCTCTGTCAATTTCTTTTGAAAGTAACTATGCCATTGTAATGTAATAAATAATAATTTTTTAATGAAAATGTGGACCACTGTGACAATTTTTATTGTAAAACTGGTATCAGATGCTTTAGTTACAATATTCTGCAATAAACGTTACACTGAAAATGTAAACATTTCTTTTTTAAAAAATAAATTTATCTCATCCATTTCTCCATCATTGGGTGATCCCCGATTCTTTCTTGGGGTCCTGTTTTCCAGGTAGCCTCCCTGGTGTTGTGAGTAGCAGTCCAGTCATCCTTGCTCCACATCTAGTATCCTCCTATGAGTGGGTACATACCATGTTTGTCTTTCTGAGTCTGGGTTACCTCGCTCAGGAGGATTTTTTCTAGATCCCTCCATTTGCCTGCAAACCTCATGATGTCATTGTTTTTCTCTGCTGAGTAGTATTCCATTGTATATATGTACCACAGTTTATTTATCCATTCTTCGGTTGAAGGGCATCTAGGTTGTTTCCAGGTTCTGGCTATTACTACATAAACAGTCTGGACGCCCCAGGTGGAGCTCTGGGAGTCCAATTGGCGAGAAGGAGGAGGGTTTATGTGAGCAAGAGTTGTTGGGACCAGGTATGGATGGAATACAGAGACAAGTGGCCAAACGAATGGAAACACATGAACTGTGAACCAATGGCTGAGGGGCCCCCAACTGGATTAGGCCCTCGGAATGGGTGAGACAGTTGATTGGCTTGATCTGTTTAGGAGGCATCCAGGCAGTTGGACCGGGTCCTGTGCTCAGTGCATGAATTGGCTGTTTGAAACCTGGGGCTTAGTAGAGACCCTTGGCCCAGCCTGGGAGAAGGGGACTAGACCTGCCTGGGCTGAGTCCACCAGGTTGATCTCAACCCTTGGGGGGAATCTTTGCCCTGGAGGAGATGGAAATGGGTGGTGGGCGGTGGGGGGGGGCGTGCTGAGAGGGCAGGGGGGGGATGGGGGGAGGGGGGGGGGGGGGGCGGGCGGGACGGGAGGAGGGAGAACAGGGGGAATCTATGGCTGATATGTAAAGTTGAATTGTATATTAAAAGAAAAAATAAAATAAAATAAAATAAATTTATTTTATATCCTAGCTGCAGTTTTCCCTCCCTCCTTTCCTCCCAGTCCCTTCCTCTGCTGCCCGCCTCTGTTCCCACTCCCCAATTCATTCCTCCTCTGTTTCTGTTTAGGAAAGGGCAGATTTCCCATGAAAGCCAACAAAACGTAGCATATCAAGTTGCAGTAAGACTAAGCACCTCCCATATATTAAGGCTGGTCAGAATGAGGAGTAGGTTCCCACAAGCCAGTAAAAGAGTTGGAGATAACCCCTGTTCCCACTGTTAGGAATCCCACAAGAGGACCAAGCTACACAACTGTAACATATATACAGAGTGCCTAGGTCAGTCCCATGCAGGCTCCCTCATTGTCAGTTCAGTCCCTTTGAGCCCCTATGAGCCCAAGTTAGCTGATTCTGTGAGTTTTTTTGTGGTGTCCTTGACCCCTCTGGCTCCTACAATCCTTTCTTCCCCTCTTCTGCAGGATTTCCCAAACTCTGCCTAATGTTGTGGCTGTGGGTTCATCCATCAGTTGCTGGATGAAGCCTCTCTGATGACAGTTCAGCTAGTCACCAGTCTGGTCACAGGTGATGGTCAACTTAGGCTATATACCTGCTATTGCTAGGAGTCTTAGCTGGGGACATCCTTGTAGATTCCTGGGAGATTCCTTTGCATCAGGTTTTTACCTGAATCTGAAATGCCCCCACTTTCCAGTAGTCTCTTTCATTAGTCTGCCTCTTTGTGCCCCCCAACCTGATCACTCATGTTCTCATCCCCACCTGTCCTCTCTCCACTCTTCTATTTCCCCTTCCCATTGAGATCTGGGCATCCCCCCCATAAACACTTATTTAAATTTCTATTTTATATTCTTTGAGAGCTTCATATTTTGATTATATTAATTTCTTTCCTCCAACTCCTCCAAGACCCCCTCCACCTTCCTTCCCACCCAACTTTATATTCTCTCCAACTGTTTCAAATCAAACCAAACTATGGGGTCCAGTTCATATTGGATAACTATTCCTGGGTGTAAGGCCTGCCCTGGAGTGTAGTTGGCAAATACAATGTCACCCCATTGATGAAAACTGACTTTCTTATCTCAGGAGCTATCAATTGACAACATCTTCTTGGCTGAGGGTAGGACCCTGAGCTCCTCTACACTGAGATTTTGTCTGGTTTGAGCTTGTGCAGATCTTGTGAATTGTGTCACGGTCTCTGTGAGTTCCTATATGCATCTGCCATGCTGTATCTGGAAAAAGTTGTTTCTGTGAAGTCATCCACCACCTCCGGCTCTTACAATCTTTCTGTCTTCTATTCCACAGAGATCCCCGAGCCTAGAGGGGAGAGGTATGATATAGACATCCTGGTCAGATCTGAGCATTCCAAAGTATTCTCCTCTCTTCATGTTGACAAGTTGAAGGTTTTTTGCTAATTACTACCTACTACAAGAAAAATCTTCTCTGATGAGGGTTGAGTGATACACTATTGTGGGGATATAGCAATATGTCATTAGGAGTCTTTTTATTGCTATATTCATTTAACAGATTAACAGTAGTAGATATTCTCCTAGGGGTCATTATTTATCTAGTTGTATATTGTTGGCCTCATTGACAGTGTTGGCTATGGGTTCCATCTCATGAGGTGGGCCGGAAATCTGATTTAAAAAGTGGTTGGTTACTCCCATAGCATGTGTGCCACAATTGCACCAGTGGGAGTGTCTTTCAGGTCATATTGTAGCTTACATGGTCCACAGCTGGGTGAGACTGATGATTACTTTTCTCATCCAGTGTTGTGTATAGCACCTTCTAGTACTGTGAACACTACCCACTGACCTGATGTTTTCATATGTGTTAAGAGGGAAGATAGAAATCAGAACCAAGAAGAACCAGAAATAAAGTACTTCTTAAAAATACCATTAATAATTTTATTCTTTGAGAATTTCATACATGTACACAACATATTTTTTTTTTCATTTTCAACCCCCACTTCCCTGCTCAAATTCCTTTGGATGCCCTCCAAGTCCCCCTCCCAACTTCATGTCTTCTTTTTGTTTATAAACCTCTGAGTCTAAACAGTGCTGCCCATATGTGCATAGTGTGGGGTCATCCACTGGAGCAGAGGCAATCATCTGGGGCTACACCCCTGGGAGAAGCTGACTCTTCCTCCTCTAGCAGCCACCAACAATGATGAGCTTCTCAGCTCTGTGGGAAGGACTCATGAGCCTTTCCACATCCTTGCTGGAATGTGGACTGGCTGATCTTGTGTGGGTCTTGTACAGGTAACCAGCGCTTTTGTGACTTCGTGAGTGTGATTGTCCTGTCATGTCCAGAAGACACCAAGGAATTGAATCCTTTTGGCCTTCATAGTCACTGGTGTGTAGGTCTGGTGTGGTTTAGATCTGATCTTATTAGTACAGGTGAGAGCTAACCCTTGTTGACTTTTCCTGTTGCTTGGAACTATACCCATTCATTGTGCCATTATTCGTGTGTATGTAGTCATGTGCTCACAGGGGTATGCCTATGTGTGTGAGTACACAGGTTGATGTGAGGATGTCTTCCTCAATTGCTCTCCACTTCATTAGTAGTGTTTTACCTTACATTTCCGCATGTGTGCACACCTGCACAGGGATCACGGTGCCTATGGAGAAGAAGTCATAAGACAGCTTGCAGGAGTTGGCTCTCTCTTTCTACCACGTAGGTCCTAGGGACTGAAGCCAGGTTGTAAGTGTTGGCAGCTGGCACCTTTACCCACTGAGCCGGTCTTGCTGGACCTCCACTTTACCTTTTGAGATGGGATCTCCCAGTGACCTGGAGCTCATTTCTTGGGCCAGACTATCTGTCTAGCAAGCTCCAGGGATGGCCCTGTCTTTGCCTCAGTACCACTAGGATTACAAGCATGCACCACCTTGTCTTTTTTTTTTATGTAGTTGATGGAGACCTGATGTCAGGTGCTCATACTGAGTCATTTCTCCAGTCCTAAACAATTTTTAAAAAATGAAATTTATGAATCGCTGGTTACTGTATTATTAATGTTGATTACCATAACATTCCCTGATGTTTCCAGAAGGCAAATAACATTTTTTTGACACAGTGTCTCATGTTGTTCAAACTGGCCTCAAAGATGCTATGAGAATGACCTTGGACTTCAGAAATTCCTGCCTCCACCTCCCACATTCTGGAGTTAGAGTTGCACTCCACCACACATGATGTATGCTGGGCTGGGCACTGAAGTCAGGACTTTGTGACTCTTGGGCAAGCTATAGTCCCAGGCCCTCTTGACGTTTTCTTACACATCTTGTCTTTGAGCATGTGTGTACTTTCTGGTACAAGAATGTTTTCTGAGCTCCTCTCAGACTTTCCCAGCTTGGAATCTGTTCTCCAAAGAACCAGAAAAACGGTGTTCATAAACCAGAAGTTGGGCGCTAGGAGTGCCCACGGTGGTCAGAACATCACTGTTTCTTAGCTCTTTCAGAGATGGAGGACGACCTTTCTAGTCCTCCTCTCTCATTTTTATCTACCACCTATTTCAAGAAATAGGAATCTACTCCCAAACATCCCATTCCACCATGGCTTCCTAGAAATACTCTCAGTTTTCTTCTGTTCTGAATCTGACTCCTCTTACTAAGACTGAGAAGCTGGGCTTCCATTGTTCTTGATATTCTTAGTAATTTGGTGAATTCATTTTTTTTTCAAGACAGGGTTTCTCTGTATAATAGCCTTGGCTGTCCTGGAACTCACTTTGTAAACCAGGATGACCTCAAACTTACCTCTGCCTCCCAAGTCCTGGGATTGAAGGCATGGGTCACCATACCTGACATTTTTACTGGCATTTATTCATTATAAATAGCACTGGGTTTTCTAGTAATATTTTCATGCAAACAAATAATGTACTTTGATCACATTTCCTGTCCTATCCTCCTTTCTTCTCCCTCCTCCTAGTCCCCCTCATTTTCCTAGACACTTCATCTTCTCTTTCCATGATCAATTCTTTTTTAAGAAATTATTTTGCCTCTGGCCAGACAAGGAGATCAGTGTCTTTCTCAGCCCCCAACAGAGAAGCTTCCCCCTGCAGCAGATGGTAACAAATACAGCCAGATATGATGCAGAGTGAGAGACTTTGGAACACTCAGCCCTAAATGGGATGTCTCCATCAAATCCTTCCCTTCAGGGCTTGGGGGACCCTGTGAAAGAGGAGGCAGAAAGAGTGTAGTAGGAGCCAGAGGATAAGGAGAATGCTGAGAAAACCAGACCCTCTAAATCAACAGAATAGATGCAAATATGAACTCACAGAGACTGAGGCAGCTTGCACAGGACCTCTCTTTATGTATTATGGCTTGAGTTAGTGTTTTTGTGGGATTCCTGAGTGTGTGAATGAGAGGGTCCAATTCCTATGACTTCTCTTAGGCTCTTTTCCCATTTGTTTTATTTTAATTTTGTATTATATTTTATTATTATGCCTTAGAAGCCTATTTCTTTTCTAATGAGAGACAGAAAATGGGTGGATCTGGATAGGAGGTGTTGTGGGGAGGAACTGGAAGGAGTAGAGGGAAAAGAAACCGTAAGCAGGATATATTATGAGAGGAAAAATATTTTCAATTAAAAATTCCTCCCCTAGCAAACAAAGGCTCATCCATTCAAAAATTACTTTATTTTAATGTGTGTGTGTGTGTGTGTGTGTGTGTGTGTGTGTGTGTGCACATGTTTATGTGTTTCTGTGTGGGTCTGTGCATGTGTGAACAGGAGCTTGCAGAGACCAGAAGAAACATCAGATACTCTGGTGCTGAAGTAACCAGTGGGCTCTTTACTCACTAAAGCACAAGCTTCTTGTGTAAGGATACGTCTCAATGGAGGCTTTATAGCTGGCTTGGCCTCTCATACCCAGCCAGGCTGCCTTCCATGTAGACATCTTCTCCAAAGTACTGGGTCCCATTTGGAGTCAGTAGTGGCTTCCTTCATGAGCCCCACACAATGTTTTTAGACTAAATGACTCAGGAAGAGAATGGAAGGGTAGAAACTAAAATGAAAGAACCCAGTAAAGCTTCTGATACTGGATAAGACTGGAACACTTTAGCCTTTGGTGCCCAGTCCATTGACCAGTCAGCCATCTTTATTTTATGTTCATTGTCGTAGGACAGGGAGGAGCTCATGATGGATTCTGTCATCATTTCTTTTCCTGTTACTGTGATAAGCACCATGAGAAAATCAAATTAAGGGAGAAGGAGTTTACTCTGGCTCACAGTTCTAGTGGAGGGGAAATCAGGGGTCAGGAGCTAGAAGACTGGTCATGTGGCGTCCACAATCAGGAAGCAGAAAGTGATGAGTCAAGCTGCTGCTCAGCTCCCTTTCTATACTTCTATAGTCCTGGATCCCATGTGGCACCACCCACAGAGGGCGGGCCTTCATGCTTTAACCAACTCAATCAAACACCCACCACCCACAGAGGGTAGATCTTCACGCTTTAAGCGACTCAATCAAACACCCACCACCCACAGGCATACCTGGAGGCCTATCTCTATCCCAGGTGATTATAGATTCTCTGGAGCTGACAATAGCAACAACCATGGATTCTAAAGAAGTCTGAGAAAACATGGCCGTTCAGAGATGTGAGTGGAGAGGAAGATGATAAAAAGTCAAGCCTAATAATAAAAATATTAGCATTTCACTTGAGTTATATTAAAAGTCCTTCAAAGATGACAGAATTAAGCAACAAATAAATTTCTTTCTTTTTTTTTTTTTTTTTGGTTTTTCGAGACAGGGTTTCTCTGTATAGCTTTGCGCCTTTCCTGGAACTCACTTGGTAGCCCAGGCTGGCCTGGAACTCACAGAGATCCGCATGCCTCTGCCTCCCGAGTGCTGGGATTAAAGGCGTGCGCCACCACCGCCCGGCCAAATAAATTTCTTAAGCAATGTGTCAGTTCAAAATGGATCAGCAGCACCAAACTTTGAGAGTCAAGTGCAGATCCCAAATTGGTTCACACAATGGATGACCATGGTGATTGGAAAGGATTCTCATCTTGTTTTATTGATTCAGTGTTTTTCCCATTAATGTGTATAATGACACCACGTATTTTTGAAAGAGATATTTACTTATATTCTCAATATCATAAAATTTTACAAAGAAACAATTTGATATACTTTTACCAACAGTCAATACAATAGTTTCTATTTTATTAAAAATTATTGGTAGAAGTAAAGAGAAACCATTAGTACAGTTAGAGTTCAGAATTGATGGAACTAATTGGAATCAGTGTAGATTATCCCAAGAGAATCAGATGATGAATCTCCATATCCATTACTGACTTTGTTTCCTTTGAATCACATAATAGATGATACTCTGTATAGACACTGAGCATGTTCAATGAATTACTGAATATTCAATCATCAAGGAAAGTACATTATGCTCATTTCATCTGGGTTTCATTCCATGGTAAATTAAATTTGCTGGTGTTCCATGACACAGCCCCCTTGAAGAATATAGCATGGTTCCTGAGGGAAATTCAAGCTCCAGTTATGGGTTTATCTCTTGACACAATCTTCAGGATGATGGGTTTTTCTGGTTGGAGAATTGGTTGCCTGCTGAACTTCAGGGGGATCTGCAGTAGTTGAACAATCACAATGAGAAGCAATGAGTGAGGCACCAGCAACGATAGAAATGGAGAGAACTAATACACTAAGGACCACAATGCTTTATACACAAGCATTGTTTTCATAATCATTTTGCCTCGGTCTCTTCAGTCTTGGGGGTGGTGGTGAGGAAGCCTCCTCCATAGCAATTTGATCTCATTACAGGAAAGGGAAAGAAAATTGTCATGGCGAAGGGCGTCAGATTGTGGGTAACTGGAGCTTGTTAGGTGTCCCAGAGTCCTGCTTTATACACATAAACACACACTGTATATCACTGTCTTATATCCTGAGTTCTTTATACCTACATATTCACTGAGACTGGATGGTAAAAGCACTTATCTTTTTATACAGGCAAGTATTAGTTGAGCACCTATTGTGTGTAGAGTTAAGGAAAAAGTTATATTGGTTTGTGTTCTTTTTTTTTTTTTTTGGTTTTTCGAGACAGGGTTGGTTTGTGTTCTTTAGTGATTTAAATTTTAAGTCAAAAGACGAAGTTAAAACTTTAGATCATAACTTAAGTATACAGAAAATGAATTTTGGAGGCAATGTAAAGTTAATTTTACATTCACTGAAGCATAAGGTAATCCTGAGAGAAGGTATTACATGTTTCACCCCTATGGAGTGACTCAGTTATCAAAGTGCCTGGGCACCAGGCTTGCCCATTCAGTTCAATGGTGGACAAGGATTCCAGGAAGCATTGGCCCTTGTCATCTTAGTTTCTAAGGGTAGTTTGAAAGATGACCTTGAGTAATTCAATGTTTTCATAATCATTTTGCCTCGGCCTCTTCAGTCTTGGGGGGCGAGTGAGGAAGCCTCCTCCATAGCAATTTGATCTCATTACAGGAAAGGGAAAGAAAATTGTCATGGCGAAGGGCGTCAGATTGTGGGTAACTGGAGCTTGTTAGGTGTCCCAGAGTCCTGCTTGCTTCCAAGATGAAATGCTGTCCATCTGTCCATCTAAACCAACTCCTACACATATTTATAGGACAGCTATATTGTAGCCATAGGCCATTTATGTCCTCCTGGCCTCCCATGAAGAAAGGCAATGGAACAGGAAAGCACTGTATATTTCATGTGTGTGTGTTAGAACTTAACCATCAGACAGTGATTTACACAGTTTTTCCATTGTCTTAGCCACTGTTCTACTGCTGTGGAAAGCAGTTCTTATAAAAGGATTTAACTGGGGGCTGGCTTACAGTCTCAGAGGCTTGGCCCACTATCATCATGGTGGGGAGTGTGGCAGCAGGCGTGGTAGACATGATGCTGAGAAGGATCTGAGGACCACATCTTGATACACAAGCAGAGAGAGCAACAACATTGGGCCTAGTGTGGGTTTTGGAAACCTCAAAGGCCACCTTTAGTGATTCACATATCCTGTGTCACATTGGTGACTCTCAACTTTGGTGTGCAGGAGCATAGCCTATATCTTAAAGCCATATTCTGGGTGCATTATTTCAATGTACCTAATATGGCCAGACACTGTGAATGTTTGAGGCTCTTCAGTAGTTCTAAAGCACAGTCAGCGATTAGGAGCCCCTGATACCTGGAAGCTTCTCTTAAGTCCTGGTGATGCCCACCAGTCACAAACCATGATAAGATCATTATTATATGTTGTGTGCACAACGTCTCCCCATCTCGTTAACTTGGACGCAATTTCAAGGAGATTTCATATAGTCATGTCCCCTAATCTGCACTGACTCTAAATGAATTCCTTACTTGTGTTTTATTCAGACACAGCTCAGGATGGAAAGACCTTAAAGCTCATATCAGACTACAAATACCTTCTTTTGTTCCCTACATTATTAAGTTGTCCATGAACAGTGTGGTGATTTGAATGAAAATTGCCCCCTCAGGTTTATGTTTGAATACTTGGTCCTTTGTTGACAGAACTGTTTGGGAAGGATTAGGAGGTGTGGCCTTGTTGGGGGAGGTGTGTTACTGGGGGGTGGGCATTGAGATTTCAAAAGACTCGTGCCATTCATTTCCAGTCTCTCTCTCTCTCTCTCTCTCTCTGAACTCTCAGCTGTACCTGCTGCCATGCCTTCAATCTGACATCATGGACCTTCATCCTCTGCAACCATAAGCCCAATTGAACACTTCTTTTTTAAAATAAGTTGTCTTGGTCATGGTGTTTTATCACGGCGATAGAAAAGTAACCAAGACAAGCATTTTATTTTCTGTATGTAAAGCTCCAACTTTTTTCTATAAAAGTTGAAACATTATTTATTGAGAGAGTTTCCTGCCTTACCTCTGTTTCCTCACAAGGCTGGAGGGTGAAGTTCTGCAGGACTCTGACGACAGCGAGTTTCATGGTGATGAGGGCAAACCTCATGCCAATGCAGTTCCTGGGTCCATTCCCGAAGGGCAGGTAAACATAAGGATTGATGCTGCCCTTGTTCTCCTTGCTGAACCTGGAGACAGAGTGGGGATGCAAACGAGGCTATGGAACATGAAGACACCCTCAACCAGGATGGCGTAGCTTACATTTGTGGACTTGCAACTGAACCCTTACTGCAGGTGTCTGACTAAGGAACTGTGAGCTAAAAGTCCTTTCCACTCACACCAAAACAGGCATTTTCTGGGTTGTTGAGACAAGTGGAAATGAACACATCCTCACACAGAAAATATTCCTTTCAGGATGATGAAGTACCCTGCCCTGAAAGACATATTGGGATTGGCTGAACTGAACGCAAAGTGGACTCCTGCCTCACACTTAGGGAGGAGGAGACACCTCTCTGTCACTGTGAAAAATGCTCATTTTTCCTCCCCTATCACTCCCCTCCCCTCATTTCCCTTCTTTGTCGCTCCCCTCACCTGTGTTTTCACCGTCAGCCTCTTCTCCTTCAACTCTCTTTTTCTTATGAGAATTGCTTTTGCTTTCCCCCCATAGAACAACCAAAGCCAAATAACTTTTTGGGGCACAGGATGAGTCTCTACTACAGCATCATGAGTGACTTCCATGTCTACCTTCTCCACTAAGCCAAAAAATACCTACTGAACATGTAGAGCTGAATTTATTCAAATTTGATTTTTTTTCATTATTTGACTGGATAAGTGAAAATAAATGATTCTGAAAAAGTGACAAGAACAGGAATGGTTGGTGTTTTAAAATTGTTTTTGATAATTTGTAGGAAAAAAGAGAAGTATTTACATGTGATATGTTATGAAATAACACAGGAGTGTGGACAAATTAGGTTGTATGTGGATAGGGAGTTCACATGGTTGAACATGAAAAATGCATTATAATAATTGTATGGGACTTAGGAGATGGCTTACTCAGTAAATTACTTGTCTGACAAGTGTGATGGTCTGGGTTTCCGCCCCCCCAGAACCTGCACAGAAAGCTGGGCATGGTGATGTGTGCCTGTAATTCTAGCAGTGATGAGATGGGAGGTGGAGATGATCAGATCCCTGGAATACGCTATCCAGCTACACTAACTAAGTGAAAGCCCTAGGCCAATGAGAGAACCTGTCACAAACAAAAGGTGAAGGGCTCTTAGAGAGTGGCTTCTGAGGTTTTCGCCAGACCTCAGACATATATATATATATATATATATATATATATATATATATATATATATACATGTGCTCATCCACTCATGCACATACACCTACATATATATGCACCTACAACACACACATACAGAAAGACAAATGCACTCCCACGAGCACACACACATATGCACACACAATGTGCACCTGCCACAAGCACATATACACATGGTTTTGAGATTTCAAAAGCCCGTGCCAAGCCTTCCTGTGGATCAGGATACAGCTCTCAGTTACTGCAGCAGAGCCTGACTGAACACCACCGTGCTCCTCACCATGATGATAATGGACTAAACCTCTGAAGCCATAAGCAAGGCTTAATGCTTTCTTTCATAGGAGTTGCCTTGGTCATGGTGTCTCTTCACAGTATGGAACAGTGACTAAGACAGACATTATATATATTTAACCTGCCTGTTCATGGTGAGAACCCCTTCCCGAGGTCTCTGTACCTTTCAGGGCGGAACTCTTCAGGCTCTGGCCAGTACTCAGGGTCCCGGTGAAGAGGATAAGTTGGTACCATAACTATAGTCCCTTTGGGAATGAACACTCCATTGATTTCCACATCCTTCTTTGAGGCCCTCTCTAGTCTATTAGCAATTGGGTACAATCTGAGAGTTTCATTCACCATCATGTCAAGGTACTCCATGTCCATCAGGGCATCATAGGTGACAGGTGCCTGGGAAGAAGAAACAGATGTTTTGAGATGAAGTTTGGATTTGATCTTCAATTAAGTTTGCAGGGCTATTGCATGCCAGAAGCTCCAAGGGCTAACCTTGATTAGTAGATCTCAGCCATAATAAATCATTCTGCACATATGATGACCTTTGTCCTGATGATTTGGCATAGGAGCCATTTGGGACACTCCCCTGTCCAGATCCCCTCCTCCTCGTCACTGTCGTGCTCTGATTTCTTCCCCATGTGAGAACATATGACCAATATAACAAAGTGCACTGGGGTCACGGTCTCATCTCCATAGACCATCAATCTACACCAAGGAAATACGTCATTGCGAGGAACAAACTCCCCACTCCTGGTCCAACCAGGCTGAAATTGACAATGCCACATCTTGGTAGCTCCTTAGCTTATGGGATTAGTTCAGTGAAAGGTACAATGAAGGATTCTGGGTAAGACGACAGACTATGAGCTGCCTCTGTGTGAGCTGGTGAAGGAGAAGATTCCAAAGGAGGAAAAAAAAACCTTTTCTAGAGAAAGGAAGAGAGGAAGAACCCCTGAAACACATAAAGGAAGTGGCAGGACAGCTAAAAGGCATGGGGGAAAAGATGGGTGAACTCACGGAAAAGAAGCCAAGCTGAAGTTGGCGCCAGCTGCCCTGTGCCCTAGCAGCGGGAGGAAGGGAAGCCAGTGATACTCCAAAAGTTAAAACAGGGATTCTCATTGAAAGAGACTGGGGCCCTACCTTCAAGAGAAGCTCCCAGCCCTCACAAGCCTCGAAATCAATTCAGGTCTGGGTGAGACAGCAATGGCTTCGATGACAGAGAGAGCCCCATAGTCACTCAGTATGACTCAGAGAACTTATTGTTGCAAAATGACCAGCCAATGGGGCCAGCTAATTAGGGCACAACCACAGGACATGGATTCTTTTCGGTGATTCTAGGCTATATAAAGGTGACAGTTAATGCTAACTGGAACACCCTCGACCCTTGGTATATATCTAGAAGACTCTAAGCCAATATATCACAGAGATACTAGTGAACCTATGGCATTATTCACAATAGCTAAGAAATGGAACCAAACTTGATGTCCAACTAGAGGTGAATGGGGAAAGCAAATGTAGTACTTGTGCACAATAGAAAGTTTATTGACCACAGAGATAAATGAGACCATAAAATTTGCTGGAAACAGGTGCAATTAGAAATCATTAGTTTAAGCAAGGCAAACCAAACTCAGAAAAGGTGTGAATGTAGAGAGGAGGGATGGAGGGAGGAGGGATGAAGGGAGGGAAGAAAGGAGGGGAGAATATACAGGAAATGAAAGCAGCTCTGCATATTCTTTAGGGAAAGGAAGAAGCCTGATAAGAGAGGTTAGGAGAATGAGGGAGGGCAAAGAGGGAGGAGGATGAACACAAATCAACTTTAATGGCGTGTATATAAAAATGTCAGCATGAAACACATTGCTTTGTGTGCTAACTTTAAAAAGGATATAAATTTTAAAATGTTTAAAGCAATTTCCAGTGACGGCCAAAGGCCACATTCATTGCCATCCTTGGAAGCTGGACCAGTGTACCAGTTTTTGCTTCAGGACCTGACGATGAACTCTGAAGGAGATGCATTCTGCCCAAACAGCCACACAAGTCCCGGGTAACTTTGCATTCCCAAACCTCCCAGTTTGAGCAAAGAGTTGAAGACAGTATGGGTATTGTGGCTGTCATTTAGTGTGACACTCAAACAGACTATCTTGTAGAGACTTAGAGTTTGGTTTAGGGGGCTAGTGAGATGGATCAGGGGGTAAAGGAATTTGCTGCCAAGTCTGATGGCCTGAACTGAAACTCCAGAAACCAAATTGTGGAAACAGAGAGCTGACTCCTACAAGTTATTCTCTGACCTCCATACACATGCTGTGGCATGGACACTTATGCACATACATTCACACACACATGTGTACGTGCATGTACACATATATACATAGAAGAGTGAATAATTAAAATAATTAATGATGGTGTTGATGATGATGATGATGATAGGTTGGCTTCAGAGCTGGAGACACTGTCTCATCCCTTGGCTTCTTTACGTCTATCTACACCACTGAGTACATTTCCATACAGCTGAAGCTGAGATATTAGACACCTCAGAGGCTTGATCTAGAGACTCTCTGAGAGAACTTGTCCAGCACACTGGCTGTAATGCAAGGTCTGGTCAGCAGAGGGCACTGACACTCAAAGAAATTATGAAAGAGATGCTAACTGTACTCAGGGCTTCAGACAGGAAGTAGTCTGATACACTATCAATGCCATTATAAACCATAGGAAAGAAAAGAAAAGACTTCCCTAATTCTCTCTCTCTCTCTCTCTCTCTCTCTCTCTCTCTCTCTCTCTCTCTCACACACACACACACACACACACACACACACACACACACACACACGCCATGCTATCAGACTGGACAGTAGAACCATTGAGAGTAGTGTTGGGCCAGCCTGCTGAGACCAGTGAAGGCCAGCTTAGCACCATAGATAGCCTGGAGAGCACCTGAGAATATCAGCAGAGATAACTGTCCAGACACCTGAGGGACTGGTGCTTACCCTTATGTGTCACACAGGTTTTCTGGTGTCTCTTACTTGGTATAACTGTTATGATAGACACAGGCACACCAGAGCCAGCACTGTATTAAAGATCATGTATTTCTACAGGTCACATTCATCTCCCATGTCCCTCCCTTTGTTTCTCTTTTAGACTCTTGCTGGTGGAAGAACCATTGCGTGGCTCTCTGTAAAAATTCTCATTGCAAGTGATGAGACATGTTCTTGTGAATCCTTTACCTCTGCCCTCCCTCTCTGGGTACCATCCACTCACCTTATTGGGCAGAGTTCTGTCAATCTCATCCTGAAGTTTCTTCTGCACATCAGGGTGGGTGGCCAGTTCATACATCATGAAGCAAATGGATGTGCTTGTAGCATCATAGCCAGCGAAAATAAAAATAACGGTTTGTGCTGCCATTTCTAGATCAGACAGAGCTAAAAGGAAAAGAACATTGTAAATAAGGAAGATCAAAGCAGAACATCATAGTTGAGATGAAAAGAAATTCAAACAGTGCTCGCAGCATCCAGGAAAGAACAGAGAAAGGCAGTCTAGGGTCATTGGAACTGAGTTCCACTCTGGTGTCTACCTGATATGCCAGAAAAGGTCAAATTATTATTTTAAAATATATTTTTATGTGTATGGGTGTTTTATCTGCATGCATGTCTGTGTACCACCTGTATCCCTGGTATCCACAGAGACTAGAAGAGGATATCAGATCCTTGGCAGCTGGAATTACAGCAGCTGTGAGCTGCTGTGTGGGTGCTGTGAATTGAACCTAGGTCTTCTGGAAGAGCAGCCATTGTTCTTAACTGGTAAGCCATCTTTCCAGTCCCAAGGTCAAATTATTTTAATCTCGGATGACCTCAGATCTATATTGTTGGTGACCAAATATTAGGCCAAATTCATATCATCACAACTGGGCAATTTCAAGAGACAGAATTCTCTCTAACCTATACTGTCATCTTAGTGTGGGATGAAAACAAAAGTGTTGTGGTAGTTGACAGTGATTGACAACTTGACAGATCTAGAGTCACCTAGGAGATAAGTTTCCAGGCATAATGCTGTGGTGTTATCTAGACTATCTTGCTTCCTGATAGGCCTGTGAAGTTTTATCTTGATTAGGTTATTTGATGTGAAAAGACTCATCTTGTTTCTAAACATTTACTTCTGTTTTATTTGCATGTGTGTGTGCACACATGTGTGCACGACCACTGAGGCCAAAACTGGTGTCAGATCCCCTGGAGCTGGAGTTACAAGTGATTGTGAGCTGCCTATCATGGGTCATGGCAGACAAACTCAGGTCCTCTGGAAGAGCAGCAAGTGTTCATGATGGCTGAGCCACCTCTCCAGTTCTGGAAGATCTATCTTGATTGTGGCATCATTCCATGAGCTAGCTTCCTGAACTGAATGAAAAGGAGAGAGGGAGCCACATGCCAGCATTCATGTTTCCTGACTGTGGATGTGGTGTGACCAGCGGCCTCAAGCATCTGTTGCCACAACTCCTCCATCATGATGAACCACAGCATCCAAGTGTGAGTCAGGAAAAAACTCTTCCTGAAATGGCTTCTGTCATTATTTTGTCATGGGGACAAGATAAATAACTAACTTAAACACCTTAGCTGTGAGTAAAACATGGAATAGCTTTGCTGTCCAAGAAAAAAATCTAAGTGATTTTTTTTTATTAAAATATAGGTGGAAAATGCTGGAGTGTTTGTTATGCCAATGCTTCACGTAGTGAAAAATTCAAGGATCTTCCATCTAAACACCTTTGAGGGAGCTGGAGAGACGGTTCAGTGGTTAAGAGAACTGGATGCTCACGCAGAGAACCTGGGTTTGGTTCCCTTTCTCCACACGACAGTTTAACATTGCCTGTAACTCCAGTTCTAGGACATCCAGTGTCCCCTTTTGGCCTTCACAGGTACCAGCACACAAGTGGTGCATATACATACATGCAAACATTTATACACATAAAATGGAAATAAATCTTTAAAAAAAAAAAGGAATCCACCGGGCATTGGTGGTGCACGCCTTTAATCCCAGCACTCGGGAGGCAGAGGCAGGCGGATCTCTGTGAGTTTGAGGCCAGCCTGGGCTACCAAGTGAGCTCCAGGAAAGGCGCAAAGCTACACAGAGAAACCCTGTCTCGAAAAACCAAAAAAAAAAAAAAAAAAAAAAAGGAATCCTTAAACACTTTTGAAGGGATTCAAAGGACAACATGATGCTTCAGAGAGACTCCTGCTATTCAAATGTGGTCCATGGACCAGCAGCATCTAGGAGCTTATTAGAGACACACAATGCCAAACCTCAATAACGCTAACAGTAGTGTCTGAAATGGCACTGTGTGTGGACATTTGTGTGCACAACCTCCATTGAAGGGAATGTGCCTTTGATAGGGACCAGGTGACAGAAAACCTGAGGTTTTAGTCTTCACAGCATGTGATCTCAGTATACACATAAACTACAGAGGAAGAAAACGCTAGAGAGTAGAAGCTATGCCTAGCACCAAAGCAAGAAAATGGATGTGTCTGTACATAGATGGGTGCTAGGTGTGAAATCCAGGAAAAATGCTGGATGAAGAGCATCAGAATTGTTCTTATACCTACTGCCTATGGTGGGATGCCTCACTCAGCCTTGATGCAGCGGGGGAGGAGCTTAATCCTGCTTCAACTAGACATGCCATGCCTTGCTGACTCCCATGGGAGGCCTTACCCTTTCTGAGGAGTAGCTGGGGGAAGGGTAGAAAAGAGATGTGGGGAGGGAATGGGAGGAAAGGAGGGAGGGGAAACTGTGGTTGGTGTGTAAAATAAATTTAAAAAATTTAAGGCCCCTAGGACCTAGACCCTGGGACATAGTCAGTCCCCGGGGCCCCTACCCAACTCTGCCCCAGTTGCCGCCCAGCAGGGAAAACTCCTGTGGGAAGGCCCCCCCCACCAACCCCCCCATCAGAACCTGCAATCTACATGCCCTGCCCCAATACCCATCCGCCTGAGACCCCAGTAATTTCCTGAGGCATGGAAACCAAACAGCCAGCTCTCATTGGACCAAGAGGTGAGTGACTCTTCTAACACCCAGAGAATCCTGCCCCTAGGACCCAAGCCTTGGGACATAGCCAGTCTCTGGGAACCCCCACCCAACTCTGAACCAGTTGCCAGCCAGCAGGAAAAACTTCTTCGGGAAGGTCCCCCCACCAAAACTCCCCCATTGGACCCTGCAATCTACAAGTTCCATGCCCTGCCCCAATACCCATCCGCCTGTGACCCAAGTAACTTCCTGAGGCATGGAAACCAAACAGCCAGCTCTCATTGGACCAAGAGAGGCTTCCTGAGACAGGGAATCTGCCACCTCTCATTGGACCAAGAGAGGCTTCCTGAGACACAGAATCTGTCAGCTCTGACTGGACCAAGAGCCCTGATAAGACCAAGAGAGGCTCCATGAGTCATAGAGTCTTGGCTCGAGGTTGAGCCAAGAGCAGCTCCCCGAGATACAGAATCTGCCAGCTCCAATTAGACCAAGAGCTAAGACTGGACCTTAGAGGGGCCCCCTGAGACACAGGCACAACAAGGACAGAGGGGACCAACAGCAACTCGCTCAGACACAGGCATCACTTAAACCTATAAGAGGAGGAGATGGGCAGACATCAATGTAAAAATACATACAACAACATAAAGAACAATATAGCATCACCAGAACCTAGCCATCCTCCAACAGCAAGACCTGAACATCACAATATAGAAGCAGCAGAAGAAAGCGGCCATAAAAATAACTTCATGAAGATGCTAGAGGCCTTTCAAGAAAAAATGAAAAATTCCCTTAAAGAAATTGAGGAAAAGACAAACAAAAAATTGGAAGAAATCAATGAAGAAATAGAGGAAAAGACAAATAAAAAATTAGAAAAAAATCAATAAATCCCTTAAAGAAAGCCAAGAAAACTATGAAAAAGCAATTAAACATGTGAGGGAAACAGTTCAAGACCTGAAAAGGGAAATAGAAACAATAGAGAAGACACAAACAGAGGGAATGCTGGAAATAGAAAATCTGAGTAAATGAACAGGAAACGCAGATGCAAGCATAACCAACAGAATCAAGAGATGGAAGAGAGAATCTCTGGTGTAGAGGATACAATAGAGGAAATAGATATGTCAGTCAAAGAAAATACCAAAGCCAAAAAAAGGTCATAACACAGAATGTCCAGGAAATCTGGGATACCATGAAAAAGCCAACCTAAGAATAATAGGGATAGAAATAGGAGAAGAATACCAATTCAAAGGCACAGAAAATATATTCAACAAGATCATAGAAGAAAACTTTCCCAACTTAAAGAAGGAAATACCTATGAAAATACAAGACACATATAAAACACCAAACAGACTAGACCTCCCCCCCCCAAATTTCCCTAACCACATAATAATTAAACAACTAAACATAAAAGAAAGAATATTAAGAGCAGCAAAGGAAAAAGGCCAAGTGACTTATAAAGTCAGACCCATAAGAATAACACCCGACTTCTGAATGGAAACTTTGAAAGCCAGAAGGACCTGGACAGATGTAATGCGACACTAAGAGACCATGGATGCCAGACTAGACTAATATACCCAGCAAAACTTTCAATCACCATAGATGGAGTGAACAAGACATTCCAAGACAAAACCACATTTAAACAATACCTACCCACAAATCCAGTCCTACAGAAAGCACTAGAAGGAAATTCCAACCTAAGGAAGTCAGATACACCCACAAAAACACAGGCAATAGATAACCCCACAGCAGTAAATCCCAAAGAAGAGAAATACACACACACTACCACCAAAAGATAACAGGAATTAACAATCACTGGTCATTAATATCCCTTAATATCAATGGACTTAATTCACCTATAAAAAGACACAGGCTAACAGACTAGACATGAAAGTAGGACCCATCTTTCTGCTGCATAAAAGAAACACAATTCAACTTCAAAGATAGACACTACCTCAGAATAAGAGGCTGGGAAAAGTCTTTCCAATCAAATAGTCTTAAGAAGCAAGCTGGTGTACCAATCCTAATATCCAACAAAATAGACTTCAAACTAAAATCAATCAAAAGAGATCAAGAAGGACATTGCATGCTCATTACAGGAAAGATCCACCAAGATGAAGTTTCAATTCTGAACATTTATGCCCCAAACACAAGGGCACCCACATATGTAAAAGAAACATTACTAAAGCTTAAATAACACATAAAACTCCACACATTAATATTGGGAGACTTCAACACCCCACTCTCACCACAGATCTACCAGATTGAAACAACAGAAAAATAAGGGTCTTAACTGATGTTATGACTCAAATGGACTTAATATCTACAGAACATTCCACCCTAACACAAAAGAATATACTTTCTTCTCAGCACCCTATGGAACCTTCTCTAAAAAATCAACCACATACTTGGTCACAAAGCAAATATAACAGATACAAAAAATTGGAATAACATCCTGTATTCTATCAGACCACCATGGTTTAAAGTTAGATTTCAACAACAACAAAAATTACCGAAAGCCTACAATCTCATGGAAGCTGAATAATGCTCAACTGAATCACCAATGGTTCAAGGAAGAAATAAAGAAAGAAATTAAAGACTTCCTAGAGATCAATGAAAATGAATGTACTACATACCCAAACTTATGGGACACTATGAAAGCAGTGCTAAGAGGAAAATTCATAGCACTAAATGCCCACATAAAGAAGTTGGAGAAATCTCATACTAGTGACTTAACAGCACACCTGAAAGCTCTAGA